>JAAAKQ030475036.1:0-23083 GCA_010016005.3 Zanna intricata | reverse complement strand
TTTTTATTTAAGATTATGCCTACTCCTCCATATCCCGGTCTATTTTCTGCAGTTCCTGTGTGTATTATCCTATAATCGCCACTCCAAAAGTCTTTGTGATTAGGCCATCTCATTTCTGCAATTTCTAAAATATCCATTCCTAATCTCTCCATTTCCAGCTTCAAGTTTTCCAGTCTGCAGTAATGTTTTCACATTCCAATTTCCTTCCAATTTTTTATATCTTCTTTTTATATCTCATAATTTACCAATTTTATATCTTCTTATTTTTATATCTTCTTTTATATCTCATAATTTACCAATTTTGAGATATTAGATAAAGGATTACAGTTGAATAAAAAAAAGTATTATTAAAAACTATAGTATATAGTTATTATTACTATATCAATTAAAAAAGTTATATATAAATGTTTCCAACATCTTATAACCATTGTAATTATCCACTAAATGTAGAAAAAAAAAGAAAGAACCTTACCTATTGGAGTGCTTTTGAAATATCTTTTCATCTTCAGCAGCATTATATTATTACTTATACCTGAAATAAAACCAAAATTAAATTGCTAAGTAAGCAATAGCCAAAAAAAAAACCTTGTCGTGTGATAAGGCATCAATTCTGATAGTGGTCAAAGAAGGAGATTGTACTTCTTGTAACTAGAATTATATTTGGTTACTTTTATAAATTATTTCAGTTTTATGTGTAATTAATAATGCTGCTGAAGATAAAGTGATATTTTCTTCAAAAGTACTTCTTTAGGTTTAGTCTAACTGTATCTGATAAGTAATAATTAACAGTAGTAATAAATACATATTTAGAATTTTAGCTGTAAATAAAAAAAAAAGAAGACTGCTTTTTATACAACTGATGCTGAAATACCAAAAATGCATTATTATTATTATATATTTTTGCTGATCCAAGTATAATAAACATTGTTGGTGGCAATATGACCTGCTGTACATAGTATGTTTCTGACCTGAGTGTAAACCTCAGTTTTGGGCTGCTTTTCACCAAGCATGTACAATCAGTTACTTTTATAGCCAGGAAGACCTCTTTTAAGACATTGTGGGAGGAGTTTCATACTACAGAAGAGGGGGACCTCACTAATTGTGGGCATTCACTGCTGTAGCTTACCATGGACATCAGCTTTACCTGATGCTGGATGCTCGCGCAAAGTAAGAAGTTAGACATTGAGAACGTGTCAACATTCTCAGAATGCCAATATTTGACCAATAATTTGTACTTGAGTAGAGTTCAATAATCTGTAATGTAACAAGGATTGTATAATTGATGGAATTGAAACTGTTACAAACAATTGTTCTATTACCAGGAGTACAAGTTATGGTGAAAATTTTGAAAGTTAAGTGCTACAACTCTAAAGAAGTGCTATACTCATGAAGCATTCTTTGGTTATAAAGTTCTGAGAGGCCATGTTAGTACCAGATTTCAAGTACTACAGGTCCACAAAAGAAGACCGACATTACTCTGGTAATGCAACCTGGAAAAATTCCTCCTTTAGCTAGTTATACTGATCGTTTAAGAGTTCAGGAATATGTTAAATGTATGAATACAAATGTAAAAGCTAATGCTTTAGGATGTTTTGGTGCGGCTATGTAGAGGCAGCTGTAGGAGATTGCTACTGTCTCAGCTGATCATAGAACTAAGGAGGCAATTTTTGTAGGGATAGTGGTTTGGCTTCACTGTATCATACATTGAGACTTGAATTTTATTTTTTTTAATGTATAGATTAGTCACATTTAAATCTTTTTTGGGGTAGGAGTTTTATTATGAAAGAGTTTAAGGATTTATATCGAGATTAAGTTTATTTAGCAAATATTTTAATCTATATTTAATTTTTCAGTAATATTATGAATAACCTGAATTAAAATTAAAACATTGCAAACAGTTAACTTGCTGTTGTAAAAAAATCTCCTATTATATCTTGTATAAAATCACTAAAATGTGATAAACTCTAAAACACCAAGTAAACAGAATAAATCCTTCAAAAAATACAATATAAAAAACATTAGATAACTTATGTGGGATTATTAAAACTTGAGTCATGTACTCAGCAGATCACATACAAAAATTCATTATACATGTTTTTAAATAATATATACAAAATCTTGAAATAGCAAAATACATAAACACACATCACTTAATATTAAATCAATACACAAACAAATATTTTACAAATATAAATGATTCTGTTAAAACATGAAGTATTACATAATCTGAATCCAAGAATTTACTCAAAAAAACCAGCTTTACTACAAATATATAAGTTATATTTATCATAATATATATTATCAATAAAAGATTTAAAAAGCATGAAAAACACCTTTATTTTTTAATATCATTCATTTACCCTTTAAATTTGCAGTACACAACTGCGAATCTTATAGTAAACAACATTATTTGAATGAGTTTCAAACCTTACCTTTTCACCATATTCCAAATCAATAGCCATCATTTCCCGTAAAGTTCTAAGTACTTTGACACACAGTTTTTCCTCTTTTTCTTCAAGCAATTTCTCTGTATGCTTTATTAATCTATTTTGAGAAATAAGAAATTTACATTAAAATTTTTTAAATAATGATAAAAATATAAAAAAAAGGTAACCAAAAAGTGTCTAGAATTTCATGAATAAATAAGCAGATACTAGATTAAAACCATTTTATTACTCATCAAAAGAAACTAAAAAATAAACCTTTGTTTATTTGAACAAGAACAACCTTTCCAGTTAGGAAAAAATCTAAACAATACTTTATTTCCACCCATAATGTGCCCATTACATTATGCATGTCACTTACTGCAGCAGTGATGATTCTGTTTCTCAAGTGTTATTGATTACAAACCTTTTCTGCATAGAATATGTTCATTTCTGGGTAAGATTACCATGAACCTAAAGGATCCTATCATAGTTCAAACACAACACTGCACATCACATCTAAAACATTGAGTGTATGGGGTGAAGTACCTTGCTAAATAATAACTACTATATCATTTTCATTATCAATACCATTATTCTGAGGAAAAATATAAACTTTCAGCATATCCACAGAAGTTTCAGTTCTAATTAATTTTTTTGACAAATATAACATGGACCGAGCAAAATTAATGCATGATCATGCATTAATAAAAAATAAATTTTTATCATGGGAGAGTTGTGAGTGAACTGAAACACTTAATTCTGTTACTGAAACCCCCAAATTCCATCAATTTACTATCACCATATTTGCTATTTCCTGGAAGGCTCTGCTGCTTCTTTTGTCAACCTTGCTTTCAAAACATCTGATTTTTTTTTGTGCAGAAAACATGCAAAACCAAAATGACTACCGAAATCACTTCAATTAATTTTGTTTAGATGGCTTTCTAGATGTATTTTCCCTCCTTCAGATCACTACTTTTTGCCGGCCTCCGTAGCCGAGTGGTAGCGTTTCGGCTTTTCATCTGGAGGTCCCAGGTTCGAATCCCGGTCAGGCATGGCATTTTTCACACATGCTACAATTCGTTCATTTCATCCTCTGAAGATATAACCTAAACGGTGGTTCCGGAGGTAAAAAAAATAAAAAAATAAAAAAAACTACTTTTTGTCCAAATAAATATGGAAATAATACAATTTAAGCATTCTCATACTCTGATCAGAACTTAAGTGCTGATCTTAAAAAAAAATTTGCAATCATTGTTTAAAATTTTTTTTATTTTTCTTCACCCCTTTCAAAACTGAAAATCTAGAAATCTGAAAGTGTCACAACAGTTACTTCTATTCTTCTTATTTATTTATACAGGGTTCCTTACATCCTGTTGTTGGTGAAGATTCTGGAGGAATACTAAGTTATTTATTTAGTTTGAACATGCTTATTAAAAAATTATTTATATTATTTTAATTATATATATATATATAAAAGAACATCTCGTGAGCAATTCATAATCAACAATCAGCAAAAACTATTAAAGATAAATTGATGAAAATTTGTATACAAATTCTTCTTATGATGCAAACTAGGAAAGGATTTTTTTGAAATTTCAAATTTAAAGGGATAAAATGAAGAAACAATGAAATTTATTATTTTATGAATGTCTTGGTAAAAAATGAAGACATTAACTTGATTTTTGGTGTGTGTAATGTTCATGTGAAGATTCAAAAACTAATTTCTACATTTTTGAAAGTTGACCTCAAAAGGGGGCAAGAAAGGTAAAAAAATGTCAAACAATGATTGTAAATTTTCCCCATTTCTGACGATACTAAATGAGATGTTCATTCTATTTGGGCTTGCAAATATTCTTCAAATAAATATGCAAAATCCATTTTCAGATTTTTTGAATTTTAATATTTTAAGGAGTAAAAAAAAATTGTTTTTTACATTTTTGCCATTTTATGCTACCGCTATTGAATCAATCTTTATGAGATTTGGTAACACAACATTTTATAAACTCAACAGACTTTAATTTATCATTATTATTCTCACAAGCATAAGTTTAATGAACAAAGGGAGGTCTAGGAGGCAGAGCCCTCTGGCTAAAGGGCTCGCTTTGCTCACCCTGATTGAGTAAATATTCCCTGACTGTAACAACATGAACACAAGTAAACGTACTGCAGAGTGAAGCCATGATGGGGATGCTGGCATTAGATATTATTATTTTTTTAAATAATTATTTAAATTGTTAAATCTATTTTGCATTTATATGTTTAATCTCAGTAATTAAAACATTATACTTTTATTACAAAATTATTAAACAAAGAAATTTAAATAATATTTTAGATAAACATTTAGCACTTTTATTACGGACATTTTTGGTATGATAACTATGAATCTCATTGAACTGAAAAAGAACTAGTCTTGGCCTAATTATTTACTGAATTATATTTTCCTTTCTAGAATATTTTAAAAGATTTTGAATAATTCATTTTATAAAAACAAATTTTTATTAAATTCAAATCTAACCAAAACAAACATTAAAAAAAAAAAAATATATATATATCTTATATGTATAAAGCTGCATGGGTCACTCACTGATTGACATAAATTCTAACCCATAAGGAAGCCTCGGAGCGAAAAATGTCAAGAGAGCTTTTTTGTAGGTGGTGCACTGCAACTGACCAGAAAAATCAGAAATCTTGAAATTTCCCCCAGGGGGGGTTTACGCCTCCCAAAATTTTAGCGTCACTAGGAGTCGTCTAAACAAAATGTTGCGGGAAATCTTTTTGTAGAGCTCATGAAGCTGCTTAAGATTCCAGAAAAAAATTCGGCCCCCCGCCCCCCATTGGGCCCAAAATTCCAAAAAAACCGGTTTTTTTTTATATTTTCGGCCGTCTTACCTCTCCCTTGAAATTCTCCCGCGGTCGAAATCAATATCCCTTTATAGGATTAACCCCGAAGAATGTGATAAACTCCATACAAAATGCAAGAAAATTCTAGGGGGTCAGGGAGAATCCCAAAATTAAAATTACATCATCTTTGAGAGCGTGCAAGCCTTTTTTCGACATGCAAGCAACTTTCTTCACTTATCTGTGACCTATGTTTTCTATTGGTGCCTCCCCTTCAGAAAACTCCAAAGTTTATTATAGGCTTTTAAACCGATCAAGTGCTCGGGAAAAAATTTAAAATATGGGGGCTTTCTTGGAAAATTGTGTATTTTTTTGAGGCCTACTAATAACATGAGGTATAAGGAATCCCTACTGCACAAAACTGATTAGAATTCTTTTTGTTTAGTGTCCTTAGAAACCTTCGGAAAACGTTTATATAATTGGAGGTTCGGCCCCCCTCCACGGATAGTTTATACTTTTTAAATAAACGTCAGAGCGAAAAAACACATAAGACTTTTTTTGTCAGGGATCAAAATAAACTAAGGGGCCCGTGGTCAGATCCCCCCTCTGACTAACAAGGAGTGCTCTGGAACCGATTAAATATTTTAAGCTGGCTCCCTGAGCACAAGGAAGCCTCAGAGCGAAAAAGTCGCGAAAACTATTTTGTACAGGGTGCGCTTAAACCAACCGGAAAAATCCGAAATCTTGAAATTTCGCCCCTAAGGTAATGTTACACCCCCAAAATTTTAGCACAACTACAAGGAGACGTCTGAGCGAAACGCTGCAGGAAAACTTTCTGTAGAGCCCGTAGAACCGCTTATGACCCGGAAAGAAAATTCAGCCCCTGCCCCCCAGTGGGCCCAAAATTCCAAAAAACTTGTTTTTTTAACATTTTTGGCCGTATTACCGCTCCCCTGAAACTTCCCCAAGGTCGAAATCGATATTCTACCATAGGTTTAATCTGGAAGAGTGTGAGAAACTTCATACAAAACATTAAAAAATTCTAGGGGGTCAGGGAGAACCCCAAAATTAAAATTTCTTCGTCTTTGAGAGTGTGCAAGCCTTTTTTTGACATGTGAGCAACTTTCTTTACTTATCTGTGACCTATGTTTTTTGTTGGTGCCTCTCCTTCCGAAAATCCAAAGTTTATAATAAATTTATAAACTCATCAAATGACTGGAAAAAAATTTGAGATACAGGGCATTTTTGAAGACCTACTCATATTAGAAGATATAAGGAGACCCTACTGCGCAAAATTGATCAGATTTCTGTTGTTTAGAGTCCGTTGAACTCCCCAAAAACATATACAAATTCAGGAACAGCCCAGATAGGGGGGTTTAATTTTCTAAATAAGCATCAAAGCAAAAACACACAAAAGATATTTCTTTTCGTTGATCAAAGTAAACTAAGGGGCACATGGTATATTTTAATCAACGAACGTTTAGGAAAAAATAATCAACCAATTTCTTATGCGACCTAAGTTCGAAAAAGCAATAATTTTTGTATTGACTTTACCCCGTAAGGAAGCCTCGGAACAAAAAACACAAGGCCTTTTTGATTCCACGTTTAAAGAAACTTAGGGGGAAATAAGGAACCCAACTATAGTGCGACATAAAGTTCGAAAAAGCGAATTTTCGTATATATTTTATGTCACAAGGAAATCTCGAATCAAAAAATTACAATAGACAGTTTTTATTCCACGTTTGAAGAAACCTAAGGAAAAATAAGAAACTTTCGGTTTCTTATTTTTCCTTAGGTTTCTAAGGAACTAGAGACTGAAAAAGCTAATTTCTACATTTTCCGTACCTTTATGTTAAGAAATTTCATGCATCCCTGATCTAGTCACCTGACATCGCAAGCGTATGGCCGGCCTAGGAAGCGAGTGTGTATATATATATATATATATATATACACACACACACACATTTATTTAATATTACATGAAATATAAACCAACAAAGTACAGTAGATAAGTTCAACTTACCATATTAATTTCCAGTAACTAGTTTTCGCAGTATCCTGCAACTTCAGTTGGTATTAAACTCTATATTATTACATTAAAAATACTCTTTTAATTTTTTATGTGAAATTGTGTTTTATATTTTGAAATTTTAAGTAATATAATGAGTGTATCAGTAAATTTTTCTGTACAATACTGGAAATTATTATTCAAAATATAAAATATAATTTCCAATAAAATTACAAAAAATTAAAAGTATATGTTTGTAATAAATATAGAGTTTAATACAAACTAAAGATGCAGGATACTGTGAAAAATAGTTATTGGAAATTATTATGGTAAGCTGAACTAATATAATTGCTGTGTTTTCATTTTTTGTGGTTTATATTTAATATAATATTAAATTTTATTAATACAATGTGTTAATATGGTCAATATGTTAATATAGTGAACAAGAACCAAGATAGATGATTCAAAATTGGATGGCCAATTCTTTAGCTATTTTGGAATATTATTAAAAGTTAAAAAGGTTTCTACAAACACAAGTTTGGAAAAACTTTATTTTCAAGTTACAGTACATGAAATGTTTTGCCCTGATTTCTGTTCTAAAATAAAAGTCATGTAGAGATTTTTGGTATCCAAAGTAGAGCAAATTTGGTGGCTTTACACACTTTCTGACTTAAAAAATTGAATGAAACAGATCTCAAAATTGTATCTTCAAAAACTTGAATGCAATGCCCCAGAAAATAATTATAGAAGAAAAAATGCTTTTTATAAAATATTACAGTATCCATTTTCTGAGAAAATAGATGTAAATGAATAATGAATTGATATATATGCTATAACTGAATTCAATAGAAAATAATTCGGGTTTCAGAAATATACAATACATATAATATGTGAGTTTAATTTTAAACAAAACAGACGAAAAATGGCAGAAAGACTTTTCAGTTTTAAACAGAAAAAACCTTCATAATCCTAAAAAAATTTACTTTCAAAACTCAATTTCACAGGGCAAAGTAGAATGGCATATACTGCCACTAATATTGTGCTGGATTGTGACGTTACATGAACTATGCAGAACTACTTGCACAGAGCTATCACAGATCTGAGCACTCACATCTTTGGTGAGAGCTAGGCCTAGATAGCACACTGAGTCGCATGAGACAATTAAAGAGTTTACCTATAGTGGTTTAGATCCCAAAAAATTGCTGTATAATCCACACCATAAAAAGTCTCTCGAGCAACTCAATCGCTTGAGAAGTTTGTAAGTTTAGATTGGAATATACGAATTAAATAAATTGAAATGCTTACAGTCTCCTCATTTAGCTCAACACATTAAACATAATATATACATAAGTTTTCAAATTGTGAATTTTTTTCAATAATCACAAAAAAAAAATTATAAAAATTAAAAACATGACTACCAAAAACAAAAAAAAATGAATTAAAAAAAAAAGTCAAATCAAAATAATAAGAAAGCAAGGTATGGAAATAATGTACTAAACAACATTATGAAGTATTTAATTAAATAAAATGATTGGTGACAATCAACTTTCAGACAGCTTTAATTTGTTTAAATATATTATTAATGTTTTAGAAATAGCAAGAATTTAAGGTTATCTAATGATTACGTTCTCACCAGGTCTCAAATGCAGTTGAGGGGCTCTGAATAATAATTGTCACACATTAAAGAGTTCTGAATAGTAACTATTACATTCAAATTTATAGTTCCAGAATTTTTAGAGAGATTTCATTTACTTCTTTTTTTTTTCAATTACCATTACCATTACTATAGCAAATCATAAAAGTAGTGGAATGTAACATGTTAACTTACTGATTTCAATCTTGTCTAATTTTAATTTTATAATGAAAAATTTTTATTTCCTTGGATATTTAAAATACATTCTATAGAAAAGAAATATATTTTATTTATTCAAAAAGGAGAGAATAGCTTTAACGAAACTGAGATTAAACTTGTTTTTAAATTCCGATTTCAAAATGAACTACTCCGTTTATGCATAGTTTGTGTTGACTTTTAATCTTCTGCAATTAGAAGCAATAACAGTCGATTGACACATCCATTTACATGACCAATTTCCTCATTCCTAAATATAATGATGATAATAATAATTTTTTATTCATCATAAATTCATTATATTTAATGTTCAGGGTGACCACCTGGCTTAATTTCACATTTGAATTGGACTTGGAGCACTATTTCAAATGTCTGTAAAGCAAATTTTGCCAGCTGGTTTAACAATATCAGGTTCTAAGCTGTAAAAAGATTGATTTCTTCAAATTATAAGCTACCACTGTCTCAAGTGACAATTTACCATTCATTTTTATGAATGTTTTAACTAAATTTGTAAATCACAACTGTAAATCAACTGATTTACACTCAGCATGCCACAACAAATTTACATTTTCTGTAGCCCACATGCTAGTCCAGTGATTGAAATGGCTACAATACACAGAAAACATATTCAAGGTATCAGCAATAAAAATATTAACTACTATGTTTCTAAATTGTTCAATACAACAATTAAAGAAATCAGATAATTATTTAAGATACTGTAATATTTTATAAAGAAATTACAAACACCTTTTATGATGGCCCAGTATTTATACATGAAAATAGGAAATACAATTACAATACAAATTTGGCACATAAAAAATAAACAATTAAAGGTTCCTGAAGTATTAAATATGAAATCCCTTTATAAAGAAGTTTAGATACATTTTACAGGAATCAAGACCTTTAAAAAGATTTGCTTTTTTTTTTCATGAAAAAATAAAAGTTCAGGAGAGACATATCTGTTTTTTTTTTATGGAAAAGAAAACATTCAATAACCACAGAAAATTTTGGAAATTTATAAATTATGTGCAACTCATAATGGGCTCAGACTATTAGACTATGATAGTATATTCAGTTGCATTACTGTACTTCTCATGTACTGTCACAAGTATAATGAATTTTTTATATCAACATACTAATCTAACTGTGGCATGCAACTGTTGGTATAATGCCGACAAGAAGGCATATGTGTTATGCCGAAAGTTGCATGTAATACATTTGCTGTATTCTGCATGGAAGTAGCACAACGTGAAAAATCATCATGGTAGTACTAAGTTAAAAAAAATGACATTGTACTAGCATACTTTTAATTTTAATTTTAGAGATAGAAGGATCTATATTCTACTGCTCAATGTTCTTTAAGTAGAAATTTTAAGCCTACTAGTGCTTCACTTATTACTGCTTCCAACTAGGTTAATTATGTACTTATACTGAAGGAAACTATAAAAATCTGATTACTTAATCAAGAAACACATTAACATATCACCTAAATATTAAAAAAAAAATTCATCATATCTTTAAAGTTTTGGTGATGAGACAACGATGTAATGATACATGCATTATCTTTTTCACCTAAAAATAAAGAAATTGAATTTTCAGAAAAACGATTTATTAAAAGTTTGGTAAATGAGTATGTTAAAGGAACTTTTTTCTTGTACAGTATTTTTACAAATTTTATAACTAATTTAAGGGAGCTTTACAGCACATAATTTTTCATGTACTTGCAGATATATTTTTTATTATATTTGGCAAAGCAGTAGAATACTGAAATTTTTATACATGATTGTTCACAACTGAAAAATAGCATTTGTATGGTGTACGTATGACTATAGATACATACTCAGTAATCCCTTGCCATTCATGAGTTGTGTTAGGCTACAAATTTTGCAAATATAAAAACACAATAAACAGCAAGTTATAAACAGAGAAAAAGTATGATTTATTCTTTAAATCATATAATGTTATTTATTAACTATTAGTTTTAGTTATATAAAAATAAATATAGTAATTAAACCTGTTTTCAACAGTTTTATTTTATAATCTACATTATTATTCACAAAAAAAGTACATGGCAAGTTAAACATTTCTATCATATAGAGATTTAACTTTAAACCTCTTATTAAACTTTTGTTTTACCATTCATAGTAATTTATCGACTGAAAAAAAAAATTCTAAATAACATTAAAACTTGGGTTTTCACTGTTTAAAAACTGCTTTTAATTCTTTATCATTTTTACTTTTTTCAAATTCTATATAATAATCTGAATGATGCCATTAAAATTTTCTTCTTTTGTTTTAAACTAAATGCATAGTTTCTTGGTTCATATTACTCTAGAAACTTAGTTTTTCAATCATCTTGGCAAACTAAAACTTTCTTTAATGACTTGGAGCAAATTTAGGTTTAACTGAGCTGTCCTCATCTATTTTCTCAAAATTAAAACTATCTGATCATTGCATTATTAATGTTTTTAGATCTTTTTGCATAAGTTCAATTTATTAGTGACTGTACAAGTGTGCAATATCAGAGGGCCTGATTTCTTGAGATCTCTCTCCATTAAGTTTCTGTGGTAAAATGATAATTTCTGTTATCAATCAACTGTCAGCTGCATTATTCTACTGATGCAGATTGTCCCATTCCACAGTATTATTCATCAAGCATTTGAAGTGAATGATTCGGTTACAGAAGTAACTGAATATTTTATATAGATTATATATAATCTTTATGTAGAATTTTTTCCAACAGAAGTTAACTGATAAATTTTCAGATCTGCTTTGAAAGTAACTAGATTTAGTGATTGTAAATCAATATAATGTTTAGCAGAAGAAATAAATATCTATGTTTAGATCAAAAGCATTACTGCTTTACATGCAAGCACAGGTACGCACGCACGCACGCGCGCGCACATACACGCACATACACACACACAGAGAGAGAGAGAGGGGGGGTGGTTTGTAGAACCTTGTTATAAATACAAGTCTAATAATATTACCTTCTTATAAAACCTCCACTTTCACAACGTTTCCGTGCCTCTGTACCAAGTGGAAAAAGGAGTTCTGGACGGTACAGTATATCAACAAGAAGAGACAGTTCAGACTGAACAAGAGGTTTCAGTTGCTCTTCCAAAAGGAGTACAATATCTTGGAGGCCCTCAATTATACTTCGATCCAGCCTCATTAGCTGCAATTAAAACCCATAAAAAAAAATATTAAAAAAAATATCATATAGTTAGATTACAAAGTCAAAACAACAAATAATTTTCATTTTTCCATCTATCTGTGAAAGATGCGTGAGCAAACATACTACAGTAAAAACAATGTTCCAAATACCATTAATGAGAAATATGTTTATTTTATTGTATCCATTTTTTCATACTGAAACTATAAAGGAATAGTTTAATAGATTAAACTGTACAACTTTTATTTAATAGATAACTTAAAAAAAGATAAATCGAACAAGTTAAACATAAATAGTACTGATTTTTTAAAAATCACATTAAAAAAAAACAAGATTAACAACTCATTATCTCATTACTAAGAAGCGATATCAAGATGATACATAAAAACTACATCTAGAAATACATTAGAAGAAAAGTATCATATATCAAAAACCTCATATATCAAAAACTGAACATAACTCAGTTGTGCACAATAAATGAATTCAACCATCATGTAAAACAGGCAGTAGCACCACACAGAGTGTTCGCAGAAGCAGTCTAGTAAATTTTCTTGTTTTTTGATGAGTTGTTAATCGCTTGCCTCTTCTCTAGTTATAAACAAACAAATGTTATGTTATGTTATGGGCTGGAAGAGTTACATATAAAGCCTACTTTATAACAATTCTTAACTATGCAATAGAAACTTGGACAGTTAAAAGAAAGATGGAGAAAGGAAAGAGAAAGGATGAAGGATGGAGGGATGGAGGTAAGAGAAATGAAATTCAAGAGAAGCATGCTAAGGAAGACAGGAAGGAATAGAGTAAGGAGCGTATGACAACAAAGGAACAGAAATTGGGAAGTCTTGTCAAGTCAACTAGAAGATCAAAGCTCAAGTGGTTTGGAAAAATTGAAAAGATGGATGAGAAAAGATTACCAACAGAGTTACAGAGTTATTACCGGCAGAGGAAACAGGTAGAAAACCAAGGGGTAGACCAAAAATATAATGACGAGCAAGAGAGGAAATATGGTGAGAGTAATGGCAAATAGATGGTTCATGAATCAAGGCAGATGAAGAAATATTTTAGAAGTTCCAATCCAAAGAAACTTGTATCAAAAAGAATTGGAAATGATGATGGTAGTTTATGACACTTCTCTGATCAAGGTACTTCGACAGTTTTTCTTGATTTAACCATGCAAATTTTAAGCAGTTCCTTTTTTCATTTGTAGAATAGTAGCATATCTATCCCCACCAGATATGATCTACATAATGCATTATTATGTACTGATTGAAATAAACAAATTATTTACTTATAAATAGGCTACGTAGTTACAGAAAAAATATCCCAGATTTCAACTAATCAATGGAAATATTGCAAAAAGTTACTAAACTACAAATTTAACTGAATTATAATTTTTGAAAATAATTACCTGGGATTGTGATCTTTCCATTTTCGGCATTTTTGCAGCCTGTAACCATTTGCTTGTCTGACGGGTCAACAGATTTGACTTGCTAAACATTGTTATAACTTGGCTTTCTAGCTCAGAAGGTATAGCTATGGATCGCCCTTTAGCTGTAACACGATTAGTTTAATGTTACACCAGAAAAAATGTAATTCATTTCATACATTTTATAGGATGAATTTAAAAACAGAATTGAAAACACACTTCTAAAAAATAAATCTTGGAAATGATGCACGCAGCATAACATTTTATATGACTACTAGTTTTCAACATTACTAAAAATAAAACAGAGACACACGTGCACAAGTATCTCTTGTTATACGCATGCACACACACACACGCGCGCGTGCGCGTGCATACATACACACCTGGATCAATTAACATTTTCTCTGCCCTTCCCCCCTCTAATCCAAGAAATGGTTACATTATGGTAATAAAATAGAGATTAAATAATGTATTTTATAATACAGTTCGCAATTATAAACAAACTTCTTAGAAATTTAAAGATTTAGATTTAGATTCAAGCAGGAATGAGAAGTCATTAGCATATGCTGCAACTCAGCCTAGACCTTTCCACAGTAGTCCACAGAACACAATAAGTTACTCATGATTTAAAGATTGTATAACATGTTTCACGTCAAGGGTAACATAACCAATAATAACTTAACTATGGAAACCATTATTTTAGGAAACTGATCAAGAGTGCTGGACTGTGTATCTTATTGGGGTGTAATAGCACTAACCATTCCACAATCTGTGTTGCTTAGTGCAATATCCTCAATGTTGAAACACGGAGTAGAAAATCATTTCTGTACAACTGCATAACCATTTGCTGCTTCCAAGGGGGTCTTACCTTTCAGAAGGCTTCTCAAAGTTTCTACAGTAAGGCAATGTAGTAGCTAGATTTTTTTTGCATATAATAGAATTAATTAAGCAAATCCATCTCAAAAGCACTGTATCATAATACCTAAGAAACAGTATGTAAATGAAATAAAAAAGCAGCAGGATTAAAGTATATTCCTTTCAAAATATTATAAATCCAAATTAATAAGTAAATAAACAGGGCAAATACTTAACATTTCTTGAAAAGCATAATATACTGGCAAACTTTCCACAAGGTATTGAAAAAATTGTCTACTGACACAGCCATTTCATTGTTTTTCAAAAATATTTTAATTTATGTAGGTGACACAAAGATTCAGTTTTCTATTGTTTGTCAATATTAGTAAAACACTTGAATTAGTTCCATATTTTTTACTGATGAAAAAACTTAGTAGTTGTGGTATAAAAGGAGCTACTTACACCTGGTTAAGCAGTTCTATTAGCAGTTCAATCAATTACTCACTGGATAGATTGTAACCATCTAACTTTAAATATTGTTAAAACTGTTGAATGTGCTTCCTAGATATAACATTGATAACTGTTGAGAAAAAATTTTCACTAATGACAATAGTATTTCTTACTACCTATAAAACAAAGTTTCTGTGTGTTTTATTAAATTTTGATTGGGATGATTACTACTAATTTTTTTGAAAATAAAATCAAACTGTACTGCTTTGCTTCAAAATGCTTTATTAAAAGTTAAACTTATCATCATTATTAAATATTTATTATGGTTTCATATAGTCTGTATGAAGTGGGAAATACCTCTTGAGATTCCCACAAAAGATCAGAACAAATTTTCAAGGTACTTAGATGGGCTGCTGTCAGATTATTTTTTTATATACTTAAGTATAAATTATGTAGACTGATGTTTAGAACATTGGAAATATTAACTTATCCTTGTGTTTATATTTATGAATGTACAATCTTTGTTGAAAAAGAAGAGTAACTTACTCCTAAAAAATAACAATATCCACCTCTAACAAACAAGACAAATGAATTGTTCAACTGTTTTCATGTAACTCAATACGATACTTCATCTTATAAGAAAGGGAGTTACTATGCTTTCATTGCTATTATAAATAAATTTGAAATCCTTAAAAAATCTTAGCGATTTATTTTCTTTTACAAAAACAATTTTCTAAATAACACTAATTATTTTTTTCTCAAAATCTGAATTTTTTACATTCAGTTTTCAATGAGTACACAAAAAATTGGATAAAGATTGGTAAAAATAATAATTTTTAATTCAGCTTCTGCTGGGGTTAATAATTTTTTAAAAAGTAACAATAAATTTGAAAATAAAAATTGAATTGTAAATATAAAATAGAGATATTATTAAAGGAATCAGAATAATCAATCTTGATATATAAACATAAAACTGTACATCTTTTTCACTTTGTTCTTTTTCTTCCTACTCTGCCAACCTGCACGTCCATAGAACCTTCTGAGTTCTTCATCCAGCAACTCCTTCATTTCATTCTGCTTTCTTCAGTCAATGGATCCTGATTTAATACTTTTTAAGTCCATCTTCCATCATTGATTCTGGCTATGCACCTGGCCAATTCCACTTCTTTTCTGGTATCAATTTCCCTAAATCTTCTATTTTGGTTTTATTTGCAATCCATTGCCTGACTTCTCTATCCATTTGTATCTCCCCAAACATGAACCTTACAATCATTCTTACATTTTTTTATACTTTTCTTACATCTTCCATTAACGTCCATGTTTCACAGTTATATATCATCAATGGTATAAAAACTGGTTAAATAGCTTCTTCATTTCACCTTGAAACCTATCCTTCTTGTTTCCTTTATCAATATCTATCCGAATCAAAGATCATTTTAAAATAATTCTTATCTAAAAGAAAAAAGGGAAATAATAATCTTAATAGAAAGAAGAAAAAAGATCCAACATTTCAGCCTGTATGATTATCTCAGCAAAACTACTTCATAAAACAGAATATATTAATACTATTCTGTAGTATTATATTGATATATTAATTATAAACATATGTATGTGTTCTTATATATAATTTACACAAAAACAGGAAATAATTTTCTGCTGTGTAAAACAACCAAACAGAAATTATATAACCTTTAAATATTACATTTTTTTTTTATCTACTACTCTTCACACTTACCAACTTCTGACAATGTTCGAATGCAGTTCTCAACACTGAATCTCTGAGCACCAGTTAGCCATTTGCACTGAGATACCCTGAATGCAGCTTGTAGCAATTGAACAAAAATTGGCTGACGAGTCTATAAATATGAATTAAGATATATAACATTATATATTCGTTGTTATACAACTAATAACAAAATAACGTGCATAAAATACACTTAATCTAGTTATTTAAGAAAAAATAGAACATAAGTTTTCTGTAGTCTCCTTACTCAACAATTTATAATGGCTTTTGATTCAGGAACTTCCACGAAATCTATGAAAGAACAAAAGTCACGCAGACAGGTTTCTGTAAAATTAAAATTATCAAGTTTACACAAATTACTATTATTAATATTTTGTGCCAAACAAATTTGGGAGCAAAGTTATGCTGAAAGGAAAAAATAAAAATATTCTAACTTGATGACATTGTACTTATGGCAGAATCCAGCAAAATAGAATTAAACAAAAAATTTGATTTATTGATAGGAGAGAAATTTAGATTAAAAACAAAGTAAATTACTTAAACAAAAACAATGAAACATGACAAAAAGAAAGGTAATAAATAATTATTTATTAAGATACAGGAACATAATTAACCAAAAATTGCAAGTTTTTTTTTTTTTTTTACTTATATAGTAAAAGTATAAAGGATGTATGAAGTAAAATAGAAACATGTAGACTGACTGGCCGAAGGCAAGCTCTCATGTATAAAAGAATTCTGTAGTATCAAATGTAGATCTATGAATTAGACAGGTGTAGTTCAAAATATTTTTCGGTTGTAATGCTTCATTATAGCAAAACACAGGCGACAGAAAAAGTAGAATGAAGAATAATAGAGGTCTTTGAAGTGTGTTGTTGCAGGAAGATATTGACAATAAGACTGACAAAATTTGAAACAAAGAGATTTTAAAATCAAAAGGAGAGAAATCTGTTGCAGAATCTTGTAAAGAGATGAATTTTGTTGATTGGCCACATACAAATACTAAGACAGTGTATTAAATTTTAGTTAATTTGGTTATAGAGAGAGATGCACTGGGAAAAACAGTAGAAGATTTTGACTTTTATATTTCTTCTACTTTTTTAATTTCTATTCTCATTTAATATTAAATAGATAACTGAAGAGGCGGAAGAAATGAAGTAATTATGTTAAGGTAAAAATCTATTACAGAACAAAAAGGACAATAGCATTAAACCAGTCAAAAATATCACATGTAAAAACCTTTTTACACTTACAACTTGGTGATGAATATCTGCTATAAATCTCCTTTTGTAGTGAGGTAACAAATATCCTGAAAAAAACTACACTAGACAGACTTAGGAACCAACACCATGATTTAAGTACCCACAAATCCACAGACTTAATTAAAAGAAATGAGCAAAACAATCTTTAAGGAGCAAGTCAGAGTTAAAAGATATCTTGTATAGTTATATTACACAGACAATACTCCATCCATTATTACTAACCTAGTAACTTTACTTTCTGAATGAACATCACACATACATGCTCAGGACCTACGCATAAACAAACACATACACATAAATGTACAAATATACACATAAAATTTATCAAAAGTTAGTAAAAATAAAATAGTTTTAAAACACTTTAATATTACCTGAACTGTTGTGCTTTGGTCAGAAAAAGGACTACTAAAGAAAGTGTTAATAATAGCCATTACACTGTTTATTACATAGCTTTCCATTGCAGTATCTGCATGCTCTCGATCAAGAGTATTATTAGCAACAACAGCCATATCAACTAAAAAGCTTTTCTCAAAAAGACTCCACATATGATTTGAAGTATAAATTTCCTTCATTTCAACTTCAGTGTCAATGTAGCAATGGTTTAAAAAGTTGGTATAGGCTTCTTTCACCTAAAAAAAAAGTACAATTTAATTCAGTATATAGAGATCCCAAAATGCAACAGCACTAATATTAATCAGCAGTAGGTGAAAAACACAAAATTCAATGATTGATATGTACAAAACACAACTGAGAATCCTGCAAATCAATCTATGTACATTTGTTTCCCTAAAAAAAAATCATTTAACATGCATTTCCCACAATAACATGCATTTTATGCAATCACAATTCATTTCTAACACAATATCATTTAATAATTTAGCTAAAGCTAGAAAACAAGTTTTACAGCATAAAAACTCTTGAAATTAGTTCTGTTTAAGAACACTTGAATTAAGTTGAATTTGTAAAAACAGTAATATAACGGTAAAAAGTATAAAAATATTAACATTAAAAGCATAACACTTTTAAAATTTTCAATTTAATACTCAGTTACAGGAAGACAAATACTAAGAGAAAACTTACAAGTTTAGCTCATTCACACAACAAACTTAAAAACACTAAAAGCTGTAGATCATTTCACTATCATGATGATAATGTAGGAAATATATTAACAATGAATTCAGTTTAAACTATATCCCCAAATAAATTAAACTTTGTGATAGTATACCTCAGGAATACAATCAGGATGAGACACCATAGCCACGATATCATCCAATGGCAAAAGACTATGACATTTAATTTCAGTGTAAACATTCTTGCCCATTGTACAACATGCCAGAAGCTTTACAAGTTCAATATGGTACCTATAAAAAAAACCAATAAAGTTATTAATAATAAAATTATTATAAAGTTAAAGAGCAATTCTAAATGGCTATTGAAATAAATTTGGAAATAAGATTACATTCCAAAAATCATTTACAAATAAATTCACTTAACTTCTAATCTATATGACAATTATATACACTAAATGAAAAAATACACATATATAGATACATACATAATCAGCATACTGATTACTGTGCCAAATAACAACAAAACAGCTACCAAACACAGTAACAGAACCAAAATATTAAACCCTAACAAACACAAAACTTGAACAACACAACTCAATATCAACTAGAATGAAAATTAGTTAAGATTTACTAAAATAAATCTTACTACAGTTGCATGATGTTTTAAATTTATTAAAAAGTTTTACAACATAATATAATTAATTTGTATAACAATAATTAGTTACCAGTAAAGATTTACTAAAGGGAATCTTACTAGAGTTGCGTGATGTTTTAAATTTATCATTCCAGTTGATACTGAGTTGTGTTATTTTTATTTTAAACCAAATGTTTGGTTTTTATTTATTTACTTTTGTTTGACGTAATTTTGGAGTTTTGTGCCGACTGATGGTGCAGGATCCTCCATTAGTTTTTTAGGTTCTGTTACTGCAATTTGTGGTTATTTGATATTTTTATTATATAAAGAGGAAGAAGGTTTCTGTTTGTTCGGGTTAAATAAAAAGACTACAAGATCAATTGCAACAAAAGTTTTACCCATGTTTCTTGGGATAACGTAGAAGATTTTTAAATGAAGTTCATCATGAAAATCTCTGTACATGTAGTAGTGGAAATTTGCCAGTTAAGCACAAATTTTAATGAACTGAATTACTTAACTGTGAGCCTCTATCACTGTGTGAGCTGGTTTGAACTGAATGATTCAAATGAATAATATTAAAAAAATAATATAATTAAATTTATGTTGAATAAAATAATATCAAATAAATTGAAAAAAATTCTGTTTAAGAATAATGGGCTTCTTGTGAGCACTGCTTGTGAGGCTAGAGTGGTGAGGTGTCCGAGCACTATATGGGATGTTAGACCGATCATCACTAACAACTGATAACAACAGCATGCCTTTGGGGCAGTTTTGGGAAGTAAAATGGGGCGATCTTATAATATCTCCGCAAACAATCATTTGATTTTCAAAATTCAAATGGGGTATCTGTTAGTAGGTTGAAGGCTAACTTTTGCAAGCATCAGGTACTCTCTCGATCTAACAGATTATGATTATTCTGAAATGCTATTTGAAGATTAAAAATTTATTAAATTGTAAATAATAAATAATTCGTTATGGTGCTGCACTTCTCATTCAGGCTGCTCAGTGGCAAGCCACTAAATTCTTATGCTCATTTCAGTTTAAATATTTATTCTCAGTATCACATGAAGTTATAAGGATGAATTTTTTTTGTATGTGTGTAATCTTCATGTGAACATCTAAAAATCAATTACTAGATTTTTTGAAATCTTGAGTTTCAAGGATCCAATTTCATTGAAAATATGTAATCAAAAAACTTGAAAAACATTTCTTTCATAAATTAGAAAAAGTATTAATTAGATCAATTTACGTGAATTAGAGATCTAATTAAAATATATTTAAATAGAATAGTGACTTTCAAAAACACTATTAAATGATTCTATACATATTTTTAAACTGAAGTTTTAAAATAAATTTTAAAATACTGACATACAGAAAAAAAATAAAAAATTAGAACTCTAATTCACTAAACCTAATTCTTTAATACTTTTACTTATTTATTTTTGTAGTCAACTAATAAACAAATGAATATTAAATCAATTTTACAATTCTAAGAATAACAATAAAGCTGTCTGAAGTACTGTAAACAACATTTAAATAATCAGAAAGATTCTCATAACCAGTACCATACCAAACTTGTGACTGCTAGGTGTTGGAGCCCTCACTATAATAATTTTACAGAGGTTTTCACAAAATATAGTAATGAAACAAAAGATGTGTGATGCAGAATTAATAATTGTGTCACAGCTGAAATTCAGCTGGAATGGGAAGTTTACTTGTTACAATATATGTTACAGCATTAAGAACACAGTTAAAGATGAACAGTAAACTATGTTAGAAAGTTTTAAGGGTAACATATTTCTTAGTGTTAAATAAGATAATAAATAATGTATAAAATAAAATAATGAATTTTTTAATAAAGCTATATATCATTAAACTGAAATTAACTAACCTGAGTGCACTACTTTCATCCATCCTATGTCTTTCAGAACGCATCATAGAAACAAAATGTTGAAATGATGATTTATCATTATAGAAAACGAGAACATCTTCGCCTGCATTCACTAACTATTTACAAAATAAAAACACATTAGCACAATAATAAATATTTCAGTAAAACAACCAAAATTTACATCAAACAAGCAGGGTAAAAACATTCACAAAATTACTATTTCAATAACAGATAACTTCAAAAAACTAAATCAGACTTGTCAAAACATATATCGTCAGTCAGTGTTACTGAAAGAGTAACACAAAAACAAAAACTAATCTGTTTATATTATATTAATTTTTCTGCTATTTATTACACTCATTTTACAGAATTTTTTTTTAACATAATACACAAAGTAGTGCATTTAAAAAAAAAATGAGTTACCTCTTGCATAACCATATCTTGGCATTTTCTTATAAACTGATTTTCAGCTTTAACAATAGTCTGAAAAAATTTGAGATATTGAACATGCTTTCCATGAGTTTCAATACAGTGAACAAAATGTTGAATCACTTTTTCTGTAACTTCATTACAAAGAGTTGAATTATCTTGAAATATACTGCAGACAGTTTGTGCTTCCATAATCTAAAAAAAAAAATAGTGACAAATATTATACTTTTACAATTATATTTTCGCTATTTTTAAGGAAAATAGATAAATATAAATACATTAGAATGTTGTTAACTAGAATATTAATAATCAGTAATTACAACCTAACACGTTAATTAAAATAAAAAAAAACATCATTCATAAATTGTAACACCCCTATTTATTAACAGTGGCAAAAATTTAAACACTGGAATAGCATTTGTTTCTAGGTAACAATACTTTGTATTGATAAGGAAATATAATTAGTAGAAGTAATAGCTTGTAAAAATAACTTTTTAAACTAATAATGGCACTACATTATTTTTTTGTAGCACTAGGCAATAAAGATTGTTAAGGACATTAGTTCCTCGAACACCTCTGTATCTTTAACTTGAGGTGTTGCTTTAAATTTCTGTTAAAGAATTTGAGAACATGTTATGTTTCTCTAGAACTATTATTAGTCCTACAATTCTTTGACAAAACAATGAGTAGTTTTTTTAAAAATGTTATGTTTAATTTGATTTCTTAACAAAAGAAGCATATCTTCTTTTAAGAAGATATGCTTCTTAAATAACAATATACAGGGTTTGTATAATAAGTAACCGGACTGACCTCAGAAAATTTTTTATTGGAAAATATGTACAATTTTTCTTTAGAAATCTTCAAAGTAGTCCCCGTTGCAGTCGATAACACGCTGATACCGGATTTTCCAATCCCCGAACGCTCCCTGGAAGTCGGCAACCTCAATGCTGTCTAGAGCCCTCGTCGTAGCACGTTGAACGTTTTCCAGAGTCCCGAACCGCGTTCCCTTAAGGTGTCTCTTGATCTTGG
>JAAAKQ030475025.1:5606-17825 GCA_010016005.3 Zanna intricata | reverse complement strand
TAACGTTAATATGTATTACTATGTATAATTTATGTACACTTAACTCTTCTCTCGTTTACAACTAATTTTTTGATATTTATTTACTAGACTGACAAAAATAGATAATTCAGTTTTTTAATGATATATTTCCTGTAAAATCTATTCTATAAAATTAGTTAATTTAACTTAAAATAAAAAGATTTAATAGGATGCATTTATACGGGTTAAAGGGGTTTTCACCCGTTGTAAATAACGGAATTACGAAATAGTACGAAATTATTTCCAGTCTTTGTTCGTTTAATACTAAAAAATAATAATTAAACGCTTACGGTACAACGAAACAAAATTTTAAACGATATTTTATTTTATTTTGCTGGTTTTTTACGTCGTTAAATGGAAACCGAAAAAAGAGTTTTTAGTTCTTATAGTAGTATTTATTAATAAATTTGAAATCTATAAAATAAGATTTAAATCGATTTTATTGTTATATTTATTGCTGAAAAAATAATTCATCTTAGAATATTTACTAACGTTTCAATAAATAAATATTTTTTATATTTTAAGATTAAAGATGATTGAATTGTTTATACTTCAGAATTTCGTATTAAAGTGATATATTATTATAACCAAAAGTGTACGAGTCGATAATTGAATTTATTAATAATTAATTATATTAATAATTTTAGTTGATTAAATTAAATTATCTCGTCAAACTTGGATAATTACAAAGTGAAAACGGTCGGAGGAAAATTGGAATCGTCAAATATTGCAGCAAATTAGGTTATCGTATGCGACCTGTTACAAATAACGGAAGATTTTCTGAAACGTTATTTCTATATCTATTAACAAATATGAATATAAATCCCTGTAAACTTTAGTATAAAATTAAAAATAATTTTTTCCTCGTTATGTTTATACTTACAGACGTTTATTTTAATTAAACCGTACGTATTCAAATACTGGCGCGTTCTTGTGTCGTCCATTTTTAAATATTCTTATCGACTCTGTAAATAACATTTTTTGATCTTTACGATTTAATTTAATTTTAAATAGTAAGAAATCAATACAATACGTTTTTATTTAATAGAATTTTTTTCTGAAACTTTGGCTGCGAAATTTATTCGCAAATCGTATTTGCGTTTGTAAGTACGTACCTGAATACGTTTTATATAAGTTTGTAATTTTAATAACCCGTCTTATGAATCATTATGTAAAATATTCGCTACAAAAAAAAAAAAAAAAATATATATATATTTTTTGTCGAATTGACGTTTCTGCGCGTTCGTAATAATACTTATGTTAAAAAATAGGTGATGCTAAAAATGTTTAAGAGCCTGTTACATTAAAAAACAGATTACATTAAAATTAATAATTTTAAATAAACGACAGAAAAACAAATGAAAACAAGAGTTTTAAAAAGATTTTTGGTAATATTTAAACATTATACTACTTAACGTAGTGGTTTCCCCCAAAATTACCTGCAGCCATGTTTTATGATTTTGATGACGTCGCTGCCGTACCGTAGATATATAGTTATTTCCCCATGGTGACGTCACTCTTCCGAGGGCTAGCTAGTAGTTAAAAGGCGCAGTGCGTATTAAGGTCGGTCTCAGTCGATCTTCTGCCGCTGCACTGGATGCATCTTCCTTATCGCTTGATTTTTAACTCGGTCGAATACAGTTATTTGTTATTCTTTACGAAAAATAACGCACTTTTAATATCGTCTTATTTAAATTGTTTTGTATCGTTCGTATTTATTTGTTTATTATTTTAATTTGATTTTTTTTGTGGTGTTTAGATAATTTTGTAATTAAATATTTGGTGTTTATTAAATAAATGATTTATAAGTGGTTTTCTGAAATTATTTAAAAATTTTTTTTTACGTAAGCGTATTTAAGGCAGAGTTGTTTATAATTTTTTTTTTTTTTTTAATTTAAAAAACAGTTTATTTTCTTATTTATGTTTATTTTTTTATTTTCTTTTTTACGGAAATATATGTGTAAGCGGCGTCGATTGCGACACCTCACAGCACCGTGGCCGCGAGAGAACTAAACCGTTCGCTAGGGATGCCCGCGTTCGGTATCTCCACAACTTCCATACCGGCATCCCTTCCCCGGATTCCGTCCCTAAAAACCACCCCCTCTTTCGTCCTGTGTTGTACCTCCACCCGTTATACCGTCTATCCCTGCATACTGTGCACCCGGCAGCACCTCGTACCGCGCAATCTCCTCTCTATCCTTCTAACCCCTACCCCTCACCTGTTCCTCCTTTATCTATCTCCTCTTCTGCCGTTCTGCTACCGTAAACTCTCTTTCTCTCCCGATTCCAAAATCTCCAGATCGTAAAACGTCAATTCCACGCTAATTTTTTCAGCGTTTTATATTATTTATAACCGGATTCGCTTTATATATTTGCCGTTATTTTATTACTTTTTAATCGCTTTTTAATAAAAAGCGTCAAGTACTTGTGCGATATAAATGCTTATCGTATTAATTCTTTTTGCACGGTTTCCATTTAATTCGTTCTACACTTACACGGTATTTAAGCTTTAAGAGGCTTAAAGAAATGAAAAAAGGTGATAGAACTAATATCCTCTTACGGATGTAGGGGGTCCTGAAAACGATTCGGTTTGTTTCATAACGAACGATTCCTAAAGTCGAGAGTGCTCGAGCGCACTCTAGCGATCTACTTTGACTTATTTCTCGTGGTAAAATAACGCGGTAAGCTGAAATTCCGACGGTCTGAGGAACTGAAAGACTTTGAAACGATCAAGTCTTTAAAAATTACGGAAGAATATCTTTATCCTATCGGTTGCTACTGTATCACACCATCTTCCTCCGCTTACCAATGTCGATCGATGAAATATTGATTACTAAATTACAGCATAAAAAGTGTCGCTATTAATAGATTTTTTTTTTTCAAATAAGATTTGGACTGTTATATAATTCCTATTAATTCCAACAAAATACATTGACCGTTTGATTTGACTTTTTGTTAATATTATTTTTAAAAAAAAGTTCCGTAACATAGTCTGCTGTTACGATGATATAATGAAGAAAGAAAACGAAGATAAAAGTCTTTTGTTTCAAGTAGATTTCAGCGATGACTAGCCTAAAAAATCCCCGTTTTACGCGGGACGAGTACCAAAAATTAAAAAGAAAGCCATAACTACCTGGTTTTTTATCGTATAAAAAAAAAATTGCAGGAAATTTGTTAAGATTTAAAAGATGTTTGGGAGTATTTATTATAAAACCGATAATTTTTTAAAACATTTTAAATTCCTCGATGTTCTCTTTTCTTGTTCCTTTCAATTTGTGATCGTATCGCCTAGGATTCTAAAGGTGTCCGGAAATGAAGTGATATTTTAAATTTGCCGCCGTTTTCTTCGCGGTGCAACCATTTTTTTTTTCTTTATCTGTTTAGTTTCCGGAACAACCGTAAGGTATTACTTCAGAGGATGAATAAGGATGATGTGTATGAATATGAATGAAGTGCAGTCTTGTAGAATCTCAGGTCAACCACTCCTGAAAAGTGTGGTTAATTGAAACTCAACCACCAAAGAACACCGGCATCCTCGATCTAGAATTCAAATCCGTATAAAATTAACTGTCTTTAATAGGATTTGAACCTTAGAACTCTCGACTTCGAAATCAGCTGATTTGCGATGTCGCGTTATCCACTAGACCAGCCCGGTGGGCTCGCGGTACAACCAGAGTTGAGATTTCTTTACGCTGTTATCAGTAAATATTAAGATTATTTTATGGAATAGTACACGCTTGCGGTTTAGTTATTGGTAATTGATAATAATAATTTGTTTGGGCGGAAAGAGTTAAGTGTGAAATACTACTACTATTGGTTTACTACGTGTGCATTGATTTCTACAGACGTGTAGAAGTCGTAAAAGTAATGTAACCACTTAAAAAAAAAACAAATCACATTTCGACGAGGCACGTTTTCTTCTTACGGGCTTTGTCAACAAAAAAACGGGATCAGAAAAAAAGACTGAAGAACTTTCTACGCATCCTCGTCGGGTTGCGGTTTGATGCGGATGTTGGGCCGGGGGATCGATGGAACCTTACTTCTTCGAAAATGAAAACGGAGGTGGCTTTACTATCTGGAGTTCGATATCTTGAGATGATTTAAAACTTTTTTCCGCTAAAATTATTGATACGGATGCAAAAGACTTCGGTTTCGACAAGACGGTGCGACATGCCGCACTGCCGATGATACCTTGCAGTTATCGTACGAATAAATTAACGGTGGTAATATCTCGCAGGGAGGCGATGCCAATCGGCAGCCAAGATCTAGTGACTTGACGCCGTTGGACATTTTTCTTTGCGATTACTTTAAGATAAGATAAATCGATGCATCGATAAACCACAAACAATCGAGGACTTCACAGAAGAGATTCGACACGACATTTACGACATTTTTTGGAAATTTTTGTCAAAATAGAGAACGTATTCGGCCAAGGACGTGGCGGTTATTTGTCAGTTTTAACCTCCGCGTCACCACTTTCTCATAAAGCAAAAAATATTTATCGATTAATAAAGAAAAAATTTGTTTTATTAAAAAAATTGAAATGCGGTACACCCTTGAGAATCTAAGAAAAAAATAATACAATTAATAGTGGATTTTTAAAAAACGGTATCTGAATAACTTACGGATTTATTGTCGGTACAGTTATTTTATTGAAACGATGAAATCTGATGATAGTTACGTGTGCTATAAAATAAAGTAGCGTTTTAAACCGTACGTTTATGTCTGTAAAGATGTCGTTTCCTTTTATTTGATTTTTACCGGAATTCGAGCATTAAATTTGTAGCTAGACCTGCGTATATGTATATTTGTGTGAAAAATTTTCTTTTTTACGGTTTGTAAAAGAAATTAATGTTAAGTAAATTCCTAATACTTGTCACAGTTTTAAAAAAGTCTTAAGTTTCAATTCTTGTATAATTATTTTATCGATGCGGTTTTTTTATGCTAACCATTGTAAAGTAATATTTATGTATCTATGAAAGAATGATATATGCAGACGCCGAAATATTTGTCATTCGATAGTTCTGGGAACTTTTCCTTTTAGAAAATTAAAAAAATTATTACAAGTTTTTTCCACTCGATCGTAAATATCTCTGCCTAAAAATAGTTTTAAATAATTTTATCTCAAAGAGATGAACGTAGGTCGAACCGACCGACCTAATTATATGCCAGTTTCTTTATTCCTTAAACGAAATAAATACATGAATTAACATTTTAGCATCTATTTCAATTTTTATTCTAACGATTGAAAAATGAACTCGACCTGTTAAAACATATCGCATAAAGATCTCAAATTTTCAAGCTATTTTATTTTGAAGTTGTTAGTAATTGTTACTTAGATAAAAATTTACAAAACCAGTAGCCTACGACTTCCTAAAAAAAGGTTCGATTCCAAGTCAGTATACACAGAAATTATTTTTATATTCCCCCTTTTGAGTACCTTCTGAACGTATCCTTTTAGGAGTTTAAAATCCTTGGTAATGAATTCTCATACAATCCACGACACCAACGAAGAAATATCTCTTATAAAAACTGTCTCCTCCGGTTCAGACATCTCCAACGCTTATTGTCGATTCATTGTTTTCTAGTTATATGTAAAGCTTAGCGTCAGAATCTTCAATGCATCATGCCTCATCTCGACCGCCGGAGAATAGCCTGCATTTACAAGATGACTGTTTATATTAAAGGCGTGACGTTTTTGTAAATGAAATCATCTGGTAGTTTGGTCATCTTTTAAGATTTGTGCTCTAAATATAATGCAATATAAATTATATAGACATTGAATGTTATATTACAGTATTGAATTGTCGGATGAAAAAAAGATAAATTGCAAACGAACGTCAGAAAAATAAGAAATCTGAAAATCTGTGAAACTGTTTCTTAACTTCGATTTCTTGCTGCGAAACAATTTTAACAGCAAACATTTATTTATGACAAAGTGGCAATTTACCTACCAAACATACGTTATATTTTTCAACTAGCCACTGGAAAACATTCAACTAATACCGATAGACACATTCACATATTATAAGTCACATTTCTAGTCGCATTCATAGATTAAAATTTCATACGTTAAGAAAACCAAAGTCTGAAACTTTTCACAATATTATGAAGCAAGCTTTCGAATAAAGTAATTAGTTTCGTTATTATGTTTGTATTGTTCCCTACGCATCACCAAATAAGACCGTTAATTTTAGTCTTGGTTATGTTGTTTATGAAAATGCTGTAAACTGATAGGTTAGTTACTGTAGTAATCTAATCTTTAGAGGCGGTGAAACGTGTAAGTGTTGTCTGAGTTACACGAGGATGAATTTGAATTGTCATTGGTTCTCCTTCTCTCCATTTTACGCCCCTTTACATATCCTTTATTCCTTCTCCTTGGACAAGTGCTGTAAGAATTTATACGGCGGCCCCGATTCTTCTAGTTCGGCCGTGGCGCCGTACTAGTTTCTAGGTAAACGCAGGATAGTGGCTTCTTTATTGGCGATCTAATCGGGCTCGATGCGTTTAAAGCACCTCGGAAACCAAAGAAATAAAATAGGAATAGAAAGGCGCAAGCTTTTTAGTCTTATCTACAATGTATTTTCTATTGAATGACAGCGTGCCAAGCCCTCCCAAATAACAGATCATACTCTGTTATTTAGTCCGACAAGCGGATAGTTTTATGTGTTAACATGAAACTGTCCGCTTGTATTACAGTTAAATTGGGCAGGCGCAGCCCGTCTAAAATATATGACTAGTCATTAATAAAATATATCTTCAAAAGACAGCAATTCGCTGACTCCTTTAGGTCGCAGAATGCAAGCAAGTGCCTGTCCACGTTTACAGTGCTTGGAGCTGTAATTGGCTAAATGTCGGCCATATCTCGAGAGTAGCTTCCTACAGCAGCCCGGTAGGAGTCTTTCCCTTAGAACTACTTATGCTGATTGAAGAAAGCAGTCCATCAAGGAACTGCGACATGAACCCACAATTAGACTCTCGTCACATTGACTCGCCTTTTGTGTGTGGCCAATTTTCCCCGTTGCCTCTATCTTCTAGGGTGGTCCTGATCTCTGCCCCCCTCAGAGTGAGGCAGTCGAGCCTGCCTCAGTCTGAGGCTGGGGTTCCGCCTGGCATCAGTTGCCAGGCGGAACCTTGAACAGATATTGCTTCAAATTAACCTGGTTGGTAAGCACCTGGGCACACCTGTAAAAATGAACGTGACACGTACCATCCTCTCAAATCCTGCATAAATTTATACACGGATCGTCCCTCAGTCGTGGTATTCCATTCTTGCTTCCATCGCGAGGTTCCAAAGCCTCTTCCGTAGTCGGGAGATGGGCGACTGTACGAAATTTGGATCCGGTGTATTGTGATCACCGTTTCGCCCCGGTACTGGTCCGGCCCGAAACCACATCCCAAATACCTCGACCTCCTTGCCTCTTCTCAATTTGCTCATTGCTGCCCGAACATTCACCACTAAAAATCGATTCGGAGAGCCTTTCTCAATACGGCAGTAGCCTCGTAGGAGGTTGTTTTAAAAACACCAGTGCACACAGTTATAATTATTTAACGTTAGAAAAGATTAAGGATTAAATAGACAAAACCGCCTCCAATTATCGACCCTCATTATAAAGCGAATGATTGTGCTTCAAAATTATCCGCAAAGATATAGAACGAGAAAAATATAAAGATTAAATGTATTTAATCTGGAATTGTAAATTTCATGTTTTTTTATTTAAGAATTTCATATTTAGATTAAAAAAAAAATTTTTTTTGATACAATATAAATTGAGAATTTTAAAATGATATCGTATAAATAAATAAATCGAAACAGCCGTGGAATTCCTGAGGGGAAGAAGTTGCCGAAAAGAGAAAAAGTGGCGTGGAATGGAGCGGAAGAAAGGTTGGTTGTTAAGAGTAACGACCTAAAAAATAATGTTTACCTAAAAGTTATTTTATAAATTGTTTCTTATTTACTTAATTTTTTTTTTAATTTTTCAGAAGTTGACGTCGCAAAGGACGGATATTGAAGTTATTTTATTTATTTTTTAGTTGATGAATTACGCGGAAGCACTGTAGCTTGTACGTTTAATATCGAATTTTGTAGCGTATAAAAAATGCACGCCTCACCGGGATTCGATCCAGGACCTCCGAACGAAAGGCCGAGATGGTACCAGCTCCGCCTATTGAACGGCATCTTCAAGACGGTGACTGAAATATACGAAGCAAATAATCGATCATTTTTAAATGTTCTATTTGAATGTTAACGCTAACAGTAAAGAAATCCAGAAGCGTTATATTATTTTCAACCTGTGAATTGAATGAAAAGGGGAAAAAAGACCTACCAGGAAATAAAGACTTACCAGGAAAAACACTTTCTAAGAATATTATTATTAGAAACTTTCTTTCTCGGTCTTAACAGAAAAGTTTATAAATACTGTAAATTAACTGTATTTATTTACAGTAATAAACTTTATTTATTTATAACGCAAAAGAAAGCAACTGTCTTCTGTTAACGGATAATACATTTTTTCTGAAAATGTAATTTTTTTTTTATTCTAGATATTTTGATAAAAGAAAAGTTCCATCGAGTTTGTTTTATTAAAATATTCATACTCTAAAATAATGTCCTATGTATTATGTATGTTGTTTTTTTAATGGTATTTTGATTTTTTTTGTTTTTGGAGTAGTGAATTTTGTAAATCGCGTTTTTTATTGCAATGAAATTTATTTCCAGTATTTATACGAGAAGTATAAATACTCCAGTATTGTATTTATACGAAAAGACTGTAAGCGAGAAAAGATTATTATAAATATTTTATTTATCGCGATTTCAAAGTCTTTTAAACTTTTTTCCGTCACTCTTGGGCCGGATCTACAATGAAGCATTGCACAGCGGGGGGGTGGGGGGTGGGAGGGTTGTCCACTCTAATGGGCCTCCTCGTTCACCGGCAGTACGTCCGACACGACAGGTCAGCCCACCGATTTTGATCTTTTCGGTACCTGCCTCTAATCCCCAGCCCGAGAGGCCAGAGTCAACATAGTCAACCCCGGCTCACGTCCCAGAGGCCGGGACTCTGAATTTATGTCTACCTCAAATGTGGTTCTCCCGTGAAGGAGGCCACACCGGGACTCGATCTTTATTTCTAGCCGGGCGTAGTGGTTGGGGAGGAGGAGTTCCCAACTCCCTTGCTTCATTACCGTATTTCCTTATCACCCGCCATTGGTGCGCGCACCGACGAACGGCAGCCTCGTAGGTGGCTGACCTCGCACTAAGTGATATCCGTAGGTAATTGACATGTCGATTGGGGAGTTCGACGTCCTTGAAGATACAGATTAAGATGACACGACGATGAACACGATAGCGATCGATTTACAAGTTGGGCACCCAACCAGCGTGTGACCTTCCAAACCATAACTTGCAGATTTACGGGAGCCTGTGCACTGGGCCCGAAGATGACCGTCTTGGCCACAGTTAAAACTTTTATTGTATGGTCGGAGCCCTGACATTCCGCTGACATGTGCCCTAACCCAAAACCTAAAATAACGGTCCTCCTGCTCCCATATCCGCACCCGACAGTGCATCCATCCTACCTTTACTCTCTGCGCCATCAACCTTTTAGCAGCATCGTTGGACGTAATCACAGTAGCGTTCCGAGTAGTGCAAAAGGCTTGGCGTAAAGACGACACCCGAAAAACTGCGCTCGTACCTACCAAATCTCTCACAGCAGCCGTTACTTCCTCCATTGTGGATGTTACTTCCAGATTTTGAATATGAATCACCGTGCGTCGATTCTCACGTGATTCCAGGTCAACATGGAAATCCGGTTGTTTTCCGCGAATAACGTCTTTCAGAGCAGCAACCTTCTTGGCTCAGCGTACTCGAATAGTAACTCACCATTTCCTCCTTGTCTAAGGAATAAGATACCCCCAATCTCTTGATGTGACAGTTTGTTTTACCTTCTTAACCAAGTCTGAATAGGAGTGTCAAACCGATCGCACAACAACTAATAACTGTGCCACTCTATTTCAGCGGGAGTAGAACGACGTAGTGGAGTTGCAACAGTCCTTCGTTTCCTAACCACTATCTGGCGCTTTACACCCTCTTTGGCTGTAGTACCGTCCTGGCTCAACAAGTATAGGATCAGACGTTCCACGCAACGGCCTAGCCTATCCACCGAAAGGAAAAACACGATGTCCGACACCTCACGGTGAACTTCCCTCAAAGCTTTTATTATTACCGCCATAGTCAATGTCTCGCCCTGTGAGGCATCATAAAAACCTGTAAAACCGTCGTGGAGACGGATCTTTTCCTAGAAACCGGGAACAATCCTCTATCATGTCCCCGGCTACGGCTCCAGGGCGAATCCCATTGTTACCATCAGGTGAATGTGGTCACAAATCTACAAATCTGCACGAATCATCTGTTCCCATTGAGTCTTCAGCTACACAACTACACGAGTCATTTACCTTATTCGGCTGACCCAGACCGGCTACTTTTATAAGTTCGTCATCAGAAAAAAACTGGGACAAAACATCTTGAAGGTTATCATCACGTAGGAGGGTTTGGGTCCCGACCTCGGGTAGTGTTTCATCACATGTTTTCACAACCGCCGGGTCTAATAGCGATGTCCACGCGACATCAGATAATTTCTTCCTCTCTATCTGTTGCATACTTTCGAGCACAATTCTGATGGCACGTTTAGTATTAGGGCAGTCCTTCACTAGCCCATGTAGCCGATCAACAGCCTCAAAAAACTCCCGAAGAGTTACCTCCGTCTCGTGACCATTCATCTTTGAAGAGACTCCAACCTGGGAGTTCAAAACTTCTACATCCTCATCCTCGGTCGTCTGAGCTGCAGTTACACTTCTAAATCAGCAGGAGTTCGGGTGTCAGTCGTAAGTTTCCTTTTCGGCCCGCTATCCTAGAAAATTCATCACCGGAGCTCACCAGTCAAAACCATGAATTACCATCACAATCGCATGGCCTCTTTCTGACTATAAACGGAGACCGAGTCTATGGGGACAACGATTTCGGTATTTCGGCCGCTTTAGACGCGACTTAGTATCCAGTTGAGAAGTTACATCCATATCAACCACACACTGTTCTAGGGGAGGAAGGGGGAACTGCAGACTATCATCACCCGAAGAAGCAGAAACAGACTTACATCATAGTGACCCCGCGCCGACGAGAAATCAACCGAGTGTCTTTATCTTCTTAGAGCGTACCTCTGCCCAGCATCCGCAGAAGAACCTTTACCGAACTCGAAGAGCGATCTTGCTTCAGAATCAAACTAGTACCGAGTGCCGAATATCCGGATTCAGAATCATGAGAAGAAAGTTTTGAGGCACCACTACCCCGCGAGGACCCCTGCGCTCTCCTAGGGGCCGAATCACAGTCCTCATCGCTCCTTAATCCTTCAAAATCAGACATCATAGGTTTTTAAAATCTTAACATCTTAACTACACGTTTCAGAAACAAATTTATCGTTATCGGATGCGATTATTATCATTCTGTTACTTCAAATTAAGTGATTTAAGAAACATATTTACTGGTATACATTAGTACGGGATAAACACGATGACATCGTGTTCCACAAATACAAAGAAAATAAAGAAGTTGCTTGATCGATTGAAATAAGAATTAAATGAAAATACATTATCGATTCATAATCAGTATTGTTAAAATGTACTTTTTTAACGTAATAATTAAGAGAGGAAAACCGCTTGTTTAAATTCATTTATTCTATTAAGTTTCAAAATTATTTTTATTAATTATATTAGAATAGCACGATTTTTAATGGATTAGGCACTGCTCGGTTTTTACTTTTATCATTTTATTAATTTATTTTACCATAGACTGCTTTTTTATTTAATTATTATTTTATATTAAATTTTCTCTCTGAATTTATGTTTTGTTTCTTTCCCGAGAAAATTTAAATTTAATTAGAATTTAAAAAAAAATAATACTTTATTTCCATTATAATTGTATGAAACCGTTTGATGTCAGATTCTGTAATTCATTTTGTTTTTTGTCTTCATATCATTCTAAAATAACTTTTTCTGTTGTATAATTGTTCCAAAATATAAAATTTTGAAATAATTATTTCAGTTTGCGTGTGTGTGTATGTGTGTATATATATATATATATTACCTGCCGATTGGTAGTAACACAGAAACATATTTTAAGTTTTTTATGTTTATTAAATGAATGTTTAA
>JAAAKQ030474992.1:0-23088 GCA_010016005.3 Zanna intricata | reverse complement strand
AGCGGTAAATTTTATGGTTTCTTATGTTTTTTAGCCTGAAAAATTCAATAAAATTAGTCCCAACACTGTATTCTTTGTGGCTTTTGAGAAAAACGGTAAAAACCGCAAAAAAATCGAAGACGAAAACTGCACTTTTCTAGGCAATTTTATAGTTTTTCTAAAACGTTTATTTTTTCTAAACGTTTTTTCTAAACGTAATAAAAACTGTTTAATATATGAATTTCCATCTGATAATAGTTTTTTTTACAATTTAAAAGGCTTGTGCAAAGGTTTTCTTATAATAGAGAAACGATAACATATAAAATACATAAATATAAGTACATATTTTTTTTTTTTCAACTGTCACATATTTCATTTGAAATAAATTGAATTGTTTTTAAATAAATTTTTACCGACATAATAAGTTTTGAAGCGAGATGCTTATAACAAACTTGGCGCATAGTTAACAAAATTTAGAACCCTATTAATATGAAATAATATATTACGACGCTGAGTACAGACATATTGTTAAAGAAAAAATAATAGTTACAAGGTGTAAAATAAATACATTTTCACAATTACTGAACTAATCAAATAAATAAACCATACTTGAGAAAAATTGACTGGTGGTAAAGCAACGATTTAGTTTTAAAAATTTTCAAGAGATAAAAAAAATCTGATGTGGACACTGTATGACTTCCTTATACGAAAATCCAGACAATACGATTCGACGAAAATTATAATTTTCAATTAATATTAAATAATCAGATGTTTCACCAATTCTATTACATATACACATATGTAATAAATAATACCTATTAAATTACATATATACTTTTTAAATTAAAAATCCATATAATTTTATTCTTTGTCATATATATATATATATTTTTATTATTTTTTTTACTGAATTATTATTTATTGTAAAACAGTTTTTACAATTCGGGTTAATTATTATTAATAAATCAATCTATTTAAATTTAAAAAAGAAGATTAAGTTTAATTCGAATTAATGTGCCTTCCCTTTTTGTTCGATCTAAATATTTCATTAATTAAAATTTTATTTGGCTATAACTTTGGAACCAATAAGTACCACTTATATATCGTTGAAAAGCTCTCAATGAGGGCTTACTGCCGTTAAGAAAAAGTCCAAAATTAAATATTTAGGGATTTTGGGCTTTTCTGGGCACTTTTAGTTCAGTAGAAGAGATTACAATAGTTCTAAATCCAAAAATTTTAACATCCTACGGCTAATCGTTTTTGAGTTACGCGAGATACGTACGTACGTGTACACATCAGTCCCAAAACTAGTCAAAATGGGATTCAGGGATGATCCGTTGAAATCTGAAAATCGAAATTTTTCGAGATCATAATACTTCGTACAACGAAGTAAAAATAGTATCGCATGATTTAAACTTAATGTTAAAAAGCGGTATACTTTTTACTATTTTATATATAAAAAAATACACACTCGCTGTAATTTTATACATTCTATTAATAATTAATACAATATTCAGAATAGGAATAAATTCAGGCGCAAGACAGGCCGATTCGCTATTAATAGAAGCGTAATATATTTCATCATGTAATAAAAGTCCTACAGTCAGTACCGGAGGATGATTTAATAATGATAAATCAAGAGCTCATCTTTAGTTCTACATTTTAAATTCTATTTTTAATTTATCTAAAAATAAAATAACAAAAAGTCTAAAGTAACGGTTAAATAAAGTTAGATAGATTTAAATAAATTACAAATTACATCACAACTCCATATTATTACAACATCATTCGATGATTGGGAAATAAAAACGGACTTAAATAAAGTAAAGAAGAATAAAAATTACAGCAAATTTTTCAATCATTTACTTTAGTAGTAACCGACGTAATATGAAAGACAAGAAATAATACATATTGATTGCATCCAATACAGCATATAAAAACGTCTATTTAATAATGTAAATTACGGACGTCAGGCGATTCAACAACGAACGAGAGTAATAGCATTAAAGTAGGCGATTTAATGTTACACCTAGCCGCCAAAATAACATCACGAAAAGTTAAAGCGTTTAACTTTTCACTGTTATCATCTGAACGATGGCGGGACGCGATGCGCCGTTTTACAAGCACACTACATATACCTTATGCGGACGGAAGTAACACGGAGGTTTCATACAAGATTTCATCATCTAACAAAATTTCTTTACTGGCACAACCGTATACGAATATAAATCTATCACGAAAGAAAGCCTAAATGTAATGACATCTAAATATATATCGGGTAGTTAATAATAAAATTCTTAACTTTCTTATTTTACTTTTTAACTTATTCAACAAAAAAACATCTTCATCAATATATAATAACAAATAATATTACAATATTTATAAAAATCTGATGTGGACACTACATGACTTCCTTATACGCCTATTAAATTTCAAATATACATTTTTTTTTTTTAATGAAAAGTACATAAAATTTTATTTCATTAATAATTTCTGATATTTTTTTCAAATAATTTGTTTTTATATTATTGAATTATTATTTATCGTAAATTTTTTTTTGCAATCAGAGTTTAATAGTTATTAATATTTAAATTAAGAAAAGAAGGTTACAAGAAAAAAGATGATGAAGTCCGATTTAAACCGATGAGCTAAAATATTATTTAGCTATAACTCTGGAACCAACGAAAATAAGTACCATTTATGATACATCCTTGAAAAGCTTTCACTGACTGCTTGTTTACTGCAGTTACGAAAAAGGCCAAAATCCAAATTTTTTTTCGAATTTGGCGTTTTTTTGGAAACTTTTGGTTTAGTCGATTGCAATCATAAAAGGAGGTGCACAATACTTCCGTTACTTTGTACAAGGAAGTAAAAAAATGTAACCTAAAAAGAATCTTGCAACAAAGAATTAGGGAGAAAAAAATGAGTACGATGATTTGAACATGTAATTCAAAAAGGAAATGTTGAAAATTAGATTAGTTAAAAAAACTACTTTCATTAGTCTTATCTTGGGCATTCAACGATGAAGTTAATTTGGTAACAGAAGTACTGTAATCTAGAAAAAATCATATAACATGAGAAAGATTAAAATTAAAAAAAAAAAACAATAACCGAAGATACAGTAAATAAATACCTTCCAATAAAAGATTAGTTTGTAACCCAAAAGATGATGAAAACCCACGTCAAATCAAACCGAATGCAAAAGAAACTGCTTTTTTTTATAAAGGAGCAATCACCACATTTTTATCAAGGCACACTTATACAATGTATAATTATACAACTTCCAAAGCAAAATATTAAAAGATGTAGTTTTTCAACAAAAAAAGTAGTAAAAGAATACTATTTAACAATTTATATTTATGTAAAGTTATAATACATTTTATAACAATTAAAAGTTGCCTCTTATCCAAATGTTGAAAGACTTGGGGTTGGCGGAAAAATGTATATTATTTATTTATTTACAGTGAATACAAAAAATGCAAAATATCTCTTTACATACTTAAAAAGAAATCTAGCTAATACTAGAAACTAAGATATGAACTTTCTTTCTTTTTTTTCTACTTAGCCTCCTTAACCACCATAAGATGTTATACTTCAGAGGATGAATGATGATGATATGTATGAATGTAAATGAAGTATAGTCTTGTACAGTTTCAAGTCGACCGTTTCTGCGATGTGTGATTAATCGAAATCTAACCACTAAAGAACACCGGTATTCACAATCCAATATAAGTCCATATAAAAGTAACTGCCTTTACTAGGATAATTACCTTAGAATTGTCGACTTTGAAATCAGTTTATTTGTGATGATTAGTTAGCCAGATTTGAGATTTATGTACTAAAAATATTATCAGAAAATTACTTTTATGATTTTATTGTATTACATTATCAAATTTAGTTTTATCTTTGTAAACCCATTTTATTAACCGAATCTTTACGCAATGTTTTTTGTTTTGATATTAGAATCTTTTAATTTTTCCACGTTTTAGATTTAATAATAATAAATTCACGATTCTTTTAACCAATCTTTTTACAATATTTAGCTAATATTGTATTTTTCTACCTGGTGTGGCTGTGACTTTTTTAAAATCATCTTTTAATTTCTCATAATGTTATGTAAAATAATACATTTTTTTTGCAAATTTCATGTACATTTTTATTTCTACCAAAAATTACTTCTTAATTATCCTTTGTAGTATATTTTTAAAATTTTCCCTTACATTAGTATATGTTTACCCCCCCAAGCTGTAATCCTATAACATAATATTTTAAGATAATTAGTTTGTAGAGTGCTTCATAATTTAGTGAAAATATATAGCAAGCATTTACAATATACTTTATATGCCGCTTCCTATTTTAGGTTTACATCTACATATACTCGCAAACATTTAACTTTCCTTGTTCCAGCGATATTATTATATTTCGTTATAGTAATACATTTAAGTTATTTAGCATAAGTAAGCAGTTTACTAGTACAGAGATTCCGTGGAACACCTGAGGTATTTGGAATACTTTTCAATAAAGTTCCATTTTTGATGATCCTAAGATCGTAAAGCACTCTTCCTGGTAGTCATTTCTAAAATAGTAAAAACAGTCGTATATTGCTTTTATAGTATTAAAAATCTAAATTCGTATATATATTTATATATATGAGATCCGATTATATTAATAATTTAATTCGAATCTATAAATCTTTTGTAGAAAATACCTTTCGTATTAAACCATAATATGTTAAGTTTAAAAGATTAAATAGGCTCTCATTAACAGAAATTAATTTCATAAATAAATTTATTTTACATCACAAAAAGGCAAGCATTTTAAAAGTAGACGAAGAGTGTGTTAATATAGGAAAAATCATTTCACTATACTTTCCCGATAGAAATACCATTCCTAATCGCTTGGGTACTACTCCCGGTAGAATTTACATTCTCCGTAACGTATTCTAATGCGTGCCAATTGATCAACTGATTTCGTCTTTAATGATCTCGATTTAATGAAATTATGATTTCCTTTATATCAAAATATTAACTTTGAAACTTCAAATTCGATTTCCAAAAATATCATCATAATTATTTTATTAACTCTTAGAATTATTTAAAATATCAGAATAAATTTTCAAGAAAAAGGATATCACACCTTTGTTTTGATAACGATTTATTCTGTTAAAGATGTTTTCTTAGGTTTATATTTATATGTACGTATGGTAGCGTCTCAGCCTTTCATCCGGAGGTCCCCCCCGAGTTCGAATCCTGGTCAGGCATGGCATTTTTCACACACGCTACAATTCATTCATCTCATCTTCTGAAGATATACCTTAACGGTGGTTCCAGAGGTTAAAAAAAAAAAAGTACGGTAATTTTAAAAATTATCATTTATTTATACAAATATTAGAATGATCACTCGCATTAAACAAAAAAACGTATCTATTTTTATCATAATCTTATACAGCATAAATTTTGACATACTACAAATTAATTACGTTACGTTTTTTTTAGTTTCATAAATTACCATCTAACGATCTAAATGTTCTTCCAGCAAATTTATTAAAAAAATTTAGTTTTAAATAAAACAAATGATAAAAACGTAAATTTTCTGAAAGTATGTTGTTTTTAAATACGTACTCAAATATCTATCAGTAAAAGCATTCGGAATTGGTATTTTTATTTTGAACCCATTTTATTAATTTATTATCACCACTTTCGTCATATTATACTTACTTTATATAATTATTTTAGCATTTTAAACGATCGGAACACCTAAAAATAATAATAAATCAAAGGTCAAACGATTGTGTATACTTAAATGGTATGGATATCATGTAATTGAATTTTTGGCTATTTTTATTTATTGATTTCTTTAAGTACTAACTGTCGATCATGAAGATGCAAACTAACTGAAAAATATTATCAAAATAGTGACAAAAAAATCTTTAAAAGTTTTTCCAAACCTAAAAATCAAATTAACATTTTATTAGAATTAATCAAACGTGTGTGTGTGTGTGCGTGTTTGTGATTGCACCAAAACAAAATATTAAATAAAATAAAATTCCTTAGCCTATTTTTGTTCATGTTAAACTTAATGTTAGTTAATTAACGACTGTTAGACTATACTACGCTGCCTCCGCTATTAATACAGACAATCATCACTCTTTTTCTTTTCATTAATTCCGTATTCTACAATGCTATCTTGATGAACATTTCTCTACAATTTCTGGCTACCCTTTTAGGCAAAAAAAAATGTAGATGTAGCTTTTTTATTAAATATCGCACTTGACGTAATGTACGAATGATACAAATATTTTAAACTGATTATATTTCCGTATTTATATCATAACGTAATTATATTTCATTAAATGTTTCGTATTTTTAATCTAAAAACACATTTTTAAAACTTTTTATATGAAAAAAATTATGCGATTATTTCAAATTTATCACAATAAGTTCTAATTAATAAAAATTCAAAGTTTGTCATAATATTTTTTGTTTTTTAACAAAGTTTAAGACATGTATATTTATTAATTCTTTGTATCACATTCCATTTTCGCCCGCTTGTCGGATATAAATTAATAAATTTAACTTAACGCGACCATTTTTATTTGTCACTGACTTTTTTTTAACTTATCTTCTAGTACATTACACTTCAAAGGACGACGTTCAAGGCGATTAAATTAACATAAATTAAACTAAAAAAAATCCGGCTTCAAAAAAATTGACCAAAAAGTAAAAAAGTAATGCTATACAATTCTTTATAATTTCGAAGGCGGTACCAAATTTAAAATATATATATATATGTATGTATTTTTTTAAGAAATACTTTCTTTCTTAACATGGGCTACGTTTATTTTTGATCGAATTTATTTTTTTATTATAAATTTTAATTTCCAATTGTAAATATGTTATATTTAAATTAATAAAATTTAAAACGTCACGTCAGTATGATATCGAATCGGTCATTCAACCGAAAGGTATTAGATTCGAATGCCGGTTATTATACTTGATATTTTTTCATGAAGTATAAAAATTTATCCTTATCTTCACGGTAATTAATTGGGTAGAAAAACGTTGCAATTACCTCAAGAATTAATAAATAATGTTTCTTGTTGTAAGCGTACAATTGTATTTTGTACAATTTGTATTTTTGTACATTTTTTTTTTTTTTTTAAAAAAAAAGCACATATTTTCATTTTTAAAAAAAATCTATATTTATGTTGCAATATATATTTGTAATGTTTATTGCATGATAATTGAAACAAAAAGTTAAAAGAACGAGGTTATATACGGACTATTGAGAAATGCTCAACATACGTAAATTATGGGATAATATTGCAGATTTGACAAGAAAAAAAAGAAGTTCTTGTAACAATGAAAGTTTCCTTTATGTTTTCAGTTATCCACGCTCCAATATTTATTGCATTTAAAAATTAAAGAAACATTTTTAACGGAATTCAAAGGATCTGGGAAATATTTAATCGTAAAAAGATTTCAGTGAATTCAGGTTTGATTATAAAACAGATATTTTATATATATTTTTTCTTCAGTTTAATGCGCTTCGTATGGCGTTTAAAAATACTTGCTGAAAGTACTAACATTCAACTGATATATCCAGTTCTTACTACATATCCATACACGACTGGAAACATACTCTCAAAGTATCAAAGGGCGATTTAGCGACAAATGAAATTCCTGTCCTTTTTAGCTTTTTGAAAGTGAATTATTTTCTATTTTAGGTAACATATTTATAAGAAGGCGATTTACATGAGTCCAGATAAAAATAAATTGAGTACAAAAGTTTAAATATAACAAAATTTTTTGTCAGGAATTTAAAAATTTATTCAAATAGTGTCTTAACATGCCGTAATTTTAACAAAATTATATAATAACATGCCGTAACAAAATTTCCTGTCGTTAGTTTCTTTATTATTATTATTTTATTATAACCTTTTCATATTTTGCAAATATTTTAAAGAGCAAAAAAGACTTATAAATAACAATATAATTTTTAAAATATATGAAAATGATAAAAATAAAGGAGTACGTAGAAATAATAATAAATGAAATAAAATTAAGGAAACATGTCACTTTGTTGTAATCAAACGCAGATACTTAAAACTTTCGTGTTTTCCATATTATTGAAAATACATTTGATCAGTATAAATAAAAACGTTAACTAATTTAAAGAAAGTAATATAATTGATCAGCCGTTAAAATTATTTAAAATAAAAATGTTTAATACATTTTTTTCATCAATTATGGAAACGGCACTCTTAAAAATAATTATTCGACGTAAATTACACCATTTTTAATAGCTAATAAGATATATTTGTAATTATAGCGTAATTATTAATATTATTTAAGCTACTTTTCGATTACTTATCTTTTTGTAAATAATAATTTCGAAATTACTAAAAACTACATTTATTTCGTGTTTGTTCTAAAAAATAATATTAAAAAAAAATAAGAAAAAACAAACATTGGTTTCAAAAAATTTTTTAAAAATTAATCAAATTGTAGTATTCAGATGGATAAAACGAATGATAATTTTTTTTTAAATTCTAATATACCTGACGTTACTATTTCAAAATAAAAGACGTTTTTAACATATTCGGTGTGACTAATCAAATAACGAAAAGATCGTTAATTACAATAAAAAAAAATTTCTTAAAACTGATTACACAGTACATTTAAAAAGTAATAATTAATCGCAGTTAGTATTGACGAATATTTTTGTGAAATAACGACTTACGAAACTGTTAGAAAAAATAGAAGATATTTATAAAACAGCTTAGAATATACAAAGTACATGTTTATTTTTAACGTGCAATTATTCGAAGTTTTAACAAAAACGCAGATGATAACTTTAATAATAATAATAATAAGGTTTCCAAATCAATCATGAAAAGAGTAGAACATATTTATTTATTAATAAAGCAGAAAATATATAAATTCACACGTACACGCGAGTAAAAGCATACGGCAGGATGACCAATGTTAATAAAAACAAACATCAGTTTTTAAAAATGTCATAATTTTAGTGAACTTGTTACTTGTCAGAAAAACATGCCAAATATTTAAATGAATTATAACAAACATTTTACAAGTTATTTAAATATAACAATGAAAAATATATCGCATTAATTTAAAAGGATTCGTTGCCCATTTTATATATATATATATATATATATATAATGCAATAAATATTACAGAGGAATATAAATAAAAATATTTGTAAAGAAGTATTTAATTGTGAAATACAATTAAACGTTAATTTAACAAGAAAACAATTATTTTAAATTGCTTAATATTAATAATAATAGATATTAGTGTAATAATTCCTTGAAGGTGAATAAAAACAGAGAATCTGTATTCAATGAATAGCATTGTAATTTAAGATCTAAAAAATGTAATTAAAATAAATACCATACCACCACCAACTAATAACTATAAATAAAAAAAATTAAAAAAACAAAAAGCAAATCTAAACCTCGAATAATTTCACATCGTATTTCTTTAATAATTTTTAAATAAACCTTGTCAGCTTTAAAACATATATATATATATAAATAAACCAACAAAAATAAGTTGCTACCTTATTATAAGACATGCGAAGTTCTTTTTCTATTAAATTTCTCTCACTTTATGCATGATTCTATTTTTTTGTTTACATTTATTTTCAACTTTGGATAATAAATAAATACAAGCAAGAAAGTAAATTTTTTTTTTTTACGATATTTGTGACTGAATCAAGAAGTTTTTCCTATCATACAAAGAAAGACTAGCGTTTTTCTTGCATACTTGATATAATTTATTTTGAATTGGAAAGGCAAATTTAAAGATGTAGTTAAAAAGAGCATTACATACGAACTACATTTCCTTTGCTAAATTATTAACGTATAACAAAAATTAAAATTTATTACATTATATCAGTACGTATTAACAATTTAAACCTCTTCATAATTTGAAGAAAAAAAAAACATTCAACCGTAACTTTTTAAAGTATGACGAATAGCAATAACATAAATGAAAGTTATGTATTTGAAAAAGTCTTGATACAAATAAAATGCTTCAGTAGTACTTAAATTTTAATTTGATAGTTCGAGTTTTACAAATAATTTCTTCTATTATAACAGTTTCATTAAGAAATTTATAAATCGAACCATGCTTTCATAAATTTCTAATAAAATTAATATTTACCAAAAAAATATAACAATCCAGGTAAAATATTTTATCAAATTAATAGAACAGAGAATTGTAATTATAATTTTCATTTTTGATATAATGTACGATTTTACATAAATTTTCTTATAATTTTTAAAAGAAAAATATGATTTTTTTATTTCCTTGTACCGAAGTAAAGGAAGTATTGCGATTACGAAAAAATTCTGTTTAGAAAATTCAACGGAAATATCCATTCTGACCATCCCTGAATCCATTTTGACTAGTTTCGGCGTGACTTATGTATGTATCTTGCACAACTCAAAAACGATTAGCCATAGAATGCTGAAAGTTTGGATTTAGGACTGCTGTAAAATGTAGTTGTATACCTCCCCTATTGATTGCAATCGACTAGACCAAAAATGTCCAAAATCTCTTCTCCCCCCCCAAATAAAAATGAATTTTGTACTTTTTCTTAACTACAGTAATAAGCCCTCATTGAGAGCTTTTCAACTGTATATCACAAGTGGTACTTATTTTCACTGATTTTCAGAATAAAGTTTTACTTTATACCAAATAAAGTTTTAATTAATGAAATATTTTGAACTTGCAAGAGGAAGGCACATCGGTTTAAAATTTCTTACAAGAGAAAACAACATTTTTAATTTATTTTTTATCAAACATTAAAAAAAAAATCATTTTATTACTACTTCATTTTAGCATTTTCCATAAAAAAAAAAAAAAAATTTGTATATAAAATTACTTCCATGTCGTATTCTTTAACGGTCAAAACACCAAGCGCAGGATCAATTTGTCAACTGATAGCGTTTCAGCGCTTATAATTCGCGGCACAAAAGAAAATAAAAAAAGGCAGAACAAAATTTTTATTAATAAAAAAAAAAAAAAAAAATGAAAATAATTTAGGTATGCATTATAATACTCCCTTTATATATTTTCATGTTAAAAGTTAATTTTTAATTGAATTTTACTTTAAAAGATAAAGATGTTATAAAATATATTCTCCTCTAATTATTAAAAATTTATTAAACTTATCGCGATTTATAACTAAATTGAATTAAAACATTTACGATTTATAAACGACTAACAACCACCATTGAGGACCATAATCACGAAATGTAATAAAAATGAGGATGAAAAAAAAATTGAAAAATAAAAAACATAAATGAGTCTAAAATACTTTGTAAAATGAATATACTTTTTTTTCTTTTCTCTTTTTTTTTTATTATAGTGTAAATATTCACATTTATGTAGTGAATGCATAAGATTAAAATTTTAATATTTGAGTTCGAACGAATTATAATCATGAATTCGAAAAAAAAAAATTTCTTTTACAAAATCTAAACAGAAAATTAAATAAACCGAATCAAATTTTTCCTGTTATCTAAGATTACAATGAAGAATTATAACCTTTCGTAAAAAATTAAAAGTAATTCAATGAATATTAAAAATACGCAAGTCAATTAACTTTCAAGAGCATTGTCGACTACATTTACACTTTTATAAACAGTTAATAAATATCATGCAAACATTTTTTTGTAAGAAAAACAAACTTATTTTAAATTATTTTATTATAAATTTTTTTTTTTTTTTTTTAGTGCGATTTTATTAACACTTAAACGTTTCATGTAATTAGGAAATTCCTGTTCATGGATAACTGAACGTGTATACGCGAAGTTATTAATGAAAATCGCAGGATTATTTACTGCTTTACAACTATCGCTACGTAAGACTTAACTTAAAAAAAAAAAGAAAAAACAACACAGGTAGCGCAACGATTTTTATCAGAAACGGATTTTTTTTTTTCATTTTCACCTTCCACAACTTCTTTAATACAAAATTAAAAATCATCATCAAACAGTTTTCATAATTCCATCTCAAAAATGTTAGTACTGGAATATTTCCTGTTTACAGTAAATATTAACACAAAATAGGTCCCTAGAATATTTAATGAAATTAAAATTACATCTAAACATATACAAAATATATATTTTAACACGAAAATAAAAGGAAATAGAAAACCGGAAGGATTTTCTAAATTGGTTTTTAAACAGTTTTGCAACATATTTTAAAATTCAAGAAAATTAAAAGAAAACACATATCTCCTCTCAAACCATAATTATTGTTATTTAATTACGTTTTTGTTTACTTTTTCAGTATAAATTTCAAATATGACTTTTAATTCCCACGAATCACTTTAAATAACATCTTTATTCTAATCTTTACAAATAATAAAATTTTTTAAACGTTTTAATAATCATTATAATTCCTAATTACTTCGACTGAATAACCATAGGCCTTTTATTTGAAATCTAACTTTCAGTTTTGCGTAACAATAGTCTAAACATTTATTAAATCTCATCATAAAATCTAACAAACACACGCTTCTTCTATTTAAAGGAAGCCGGATAGTACCGGATGCGCACAGGTGTTTTATTTGTAGTTTGTTTTACGGGTAGCACATTAATTTTTTTTTTTTTTTTTTACGTAAAAAAATTTTATAAAACGATTATTTGCTCTTAGAATTTTCTTAGTTTTGTAAGACTATCGTATGCTTTATATCTAAATAAATAATTTAACCGATTTCCGTTGCCAATCAACGCAATGATTTTCTCCTGCTCCAGACATTCCGAACATGAAATATCCAAACGTCAAAAAATAAATAAATAAAAAATAAATCTTATTGTTTGTAAAAAATTTATTAATTATTTAATTTGAATAATTGTACAACAGAATATTATTATAAAAAAATTACTTATCTAAAATATTAAAAAACATAATTTATTTATATATAAATCTAGTTTCTCTCTTTTATCTGTTTAGTCTCCGGAACTACCATTAAGGTATTACCTCAGAAGATGAATGAGGATGATATGTATGAATGTGAAAGAAGTGTAGTCTTGTACAATCTTAGGTCGACCACTCCTGAGAAGTATGGTTAATTGAAACCCAACCTCCAAAGAACACCGGTATCCACGAACTAGTAATCAAATCCGTATAAAAATTTTTATCTTTACTAGGATTTGGATTTTTATCTTTACTAGGATATAAAACTAGTTTACGTAAAACGTTCTTTTTGTTGATTTTAATAATAAAGCCTACCATATACGATTTAGTTACTTAATTTTGTTAACGTTATTATTATATAAATGATTGAAAATTCCAGCTACCTGAAACCAGATTCACTTACTTTCAAGGTTCAACAATCATTTAAATTTTTTTATCTTAATAATATAACACAACTCAAAAATCAAACGCTGCTCGTCAATTTTATTGTGATAAATTTAAATTTGTCGTTTTTATTTTAAAACGACGTAAAAAATATTACACAAAAAATAATTACGATAATTATTTCAACGAAAATTATTAAAATTTTTTAAAAAGAAAAAAAATAAAGCATACGTCGTAAATGAATCATAATTATAAATAGTGACTTCTCATAAATAAATCTTGGATGAATAATTAATTATCTTTATAATAATTAATGGATAATTATATAATATAAAGATTAAAAAAAAATTTCCTTTATATAAATTTAAAAATACGTAATTAATTCATTATTTCTTTGAATCATATTTAATTGCAAAAAAAAAAAATTAAAAATATTATACTCCTATAATTTTAACATTTTATTTACGTTTCTAAAACATTACCAACATTTCAAATTTTCGAAATAAATTTGAAAAAAATTAAACTTGCAACAACGCTAAACAGAATTATGGAATAACAAAATATTCATAAAAAATAATTGAAACCAAATACTTTAAAAGAAATACCTGTTAATCACGAAATGGAAAAAGGTTTTATACGTTTTAACTACAAATTTTTTTTATAAGACTTATTGAAAAAAATAATACCTAATAAGCTTTTTTTCCTACTTTCCTTTTTCTAAAACGATTAAAAACCATATTTTTTAAAATCTAATACTGTATTAAAATATAAATTTTGAAATTAAATAAAACAATACTTAACTGCCTAACAATGATAAAAAAAAAAAAAAAAAAGAAATAAAAATTCAAATCAAATTATATCTTCGTTATAAAATATCGATAAAAATTATTTATTATTTTGAGAAATAATTATTTTTTATAGAACATATAAAACGTTGAACAGATTTAACAATAATCAATTCAAACGTCACGCGTTTAAGCCGACAAACACTTTAACGCGTTCGACAATTTCGTTTAACAGCATTACAGTTACACTTCTTAAAAGATATCACGATCAATTTAGCGTATCATTATTTTATCCAAACAATTATTTATTTTACAATAAGATTTATGACGTCTCCGTAAAAATGTAAATAAAATTTAATACTTTACATATAACATAAAGAAAAAAAAAAAAAAAAATATTTTTTGACGTAATAAACAAACACTTTTCCACGATCAATTAAATTTCATTGCGGATTTATTTTTAAAGAACAGAAAAAAAAATTTCTACAAATTTTCACAAAATAAAAAAAAAATTGTAACAAAAAATTTAATCTAATTCGATGTATATTTGTAAATAAATGTAAGTTTTTTTAAAAAATAAGATTTAATGGAAAATTTTTTCCATTTTACGTGTATTTAAAGAAAAATTAGTTTTAGTTTTACAACACATTTTGAGACTAAGGAGTCTGTAATAAGATTAATCTTCATCTATTAACGACTAACAATAAAATTTTATATTGTTTTATACTAAATTTTGTCGTATTTAAACACAACAGTATCTAAAAAAAAACATCGTATATAACTTGAAATGAAAAAAAACCTACCAAAAATATTATAATAATTGAAAGGACATTAATAAACAATAAGGAAATAAGTTCATATATTAACAAATAATAACAAATTATTTCAAAATAACAATGCCGGGCAAATAAATTGGTATAATAGTACAACATACTGCAGCGGTGGGAAACGACACGATTCATCAATGGTAAGACCGCTCTCAACGGGCGAGACAAAGATGAAACGATAAATAAAGCGAGCAAGGGCGGAGTGATGAGGTAAGACAAGATAAACCCCACGTGCACGCGGTAAACTTTACACCTCGACTATAACGCAGTTAAAAAAAAAAATACAAACAATGCACTAGAAAATAAAAAATAACATATACAACAGCGACGATTGTAACCTAACCTATAAAATAAAAACTGTCCACAAAAAGAAACACGAAACAGTCCACGTGTTTACGTACGGTATAAGAACTGAAAATTAATGTAGAATTAAAAAAAACCGAAATAAAATTATAAATAAATGAAATTTGAATTATTATACTAATTTATCGAAAACTTTCCAAAACAGTTTTTAATGACTAAAATATAAACCAACCGCATCGGGAACGACTAAAATAATAAACAAAGCGATAAAAATTTGAAGAATCGTTAAAATAGTAAATTAATTCGCAAAAATCTATCTACGAAATACAGGCTAAAAAAACTGTTATCGAAGGAATTGTTTATTAAAGTTAATAGCTAAATAAAAAAAAGAATAAATTTTAGCGTTTATTTTGTTAGATTAACAAACAAAATAATAATTTAGATTAATTTAAATTAATTTATAACTATTACGTAAACAACTTATATACATTAAAAGTTTATTAGTTTTACAACGTCCTTGTAACGTTAAAAGATACATACCATATTTTTATAGCACTTCATACGATAAAAATAATTTTGAGAAATAATAAACACTTTACCATAAACCACACGTTTAAGATCATCACTAACAGAAACAGATTTTTTGTAAATACACTAAATATTTACGATTAATTTTATAACGTTTGTAAAACGATACACTTTACGCAGCAAACAACCACTAGAATTATTTCAACTCGTAATTATTAACCTGCACCAAGAACTAAAGATTAATTCACTCGCGACAATTTAATATTTGTGTCGTGTTACACTTCACAATCAAATATAGTTTTCACGTTTATAGCATGCACTAATCTATATAAATATACAGTAAAATAAACTTACCCGTTCCTCCTCACGTATCATTTCAGCAATGCCGGGCTTGATCTCCATGTCGTCGGCCGCCGTTGGTGGTGGAGGCGGTGGAGGGGGCGGTGGAAGCGGCAGAGGAAGCATCGAGTTGGGTACCACAGGTGTGACAGCCGGCGGCGGTTGCGATTGTGTCGGAGGCGGTGGTGGCGGCGGGCAAAGATTTTGCGGTGTAGGAGGAGATGTGGTCACCAATTCTAACGCTTCAGGAAGGTCATCGGACGGGCTAGAAGGTTCCAAGGATTCCCGTCGTCGTTTTTTAGAGACCGGCGTGGACCGTTGAGGAGACATGGACACGTGGGACGACGAGTCGTCGCCAGACGTCGTCTTGGTTTCCAGATCGTGTTCGTTGTTTACATCGGCCAATCCTCTTATTTTGAGCGATTCCGCCACTTTTAACAACGGACCGATTTGTTCCTGAGACACGTTTATCTCCCCCTTGTACATGAACTCCACAACGGCTTTTAACTCCGGCCACTTTACGTCTTTTAAAATGACGATGGGATGTTGACAAGGATTTTCGAAGAAGAGGGCTTGAAAATAAGGACTGCAAGCGGACAGGACCATCTTGTGCGCCTTTACTGAATGTCCATCGCAGGCGAGCGTCACGTCGACGAAGGATTCGCTCTGTAGCAGCTGGTCGAACACGTTGGTCAGATTGCTCTGGTAGTTGTTCCAGCGGAGGCAGAACTGTTGGGGCGATCCCCCGCCTCCGCCGCCGGTGAAATGGTGCATGGCTCTGGAACAAGACAGCCCGAGACACGTGAGCGACACCAGAACCGAAAACGTAGATCCTACACGGACGCGGTACTGCGCTCTTCTGAACGCCAGCGCCCTCCCGCTCGATTCCCCCACCACTACGACTACGTACTAACAAACATACAGCGCGCCTCCCCACCGTTCAATCGTACCGTCGACCGCTCCTAAGGTCGAGTTTGCTCTGCTCTCCCCCCTCCATCATTTATTTATATAAAATGTACATGTAATATGGGGGTGTGAAACGAGAGATGTCTAGTATGCATAATATATGCGGTCCTCTCTACCTATTGATTTATTGATGACAGAACACTGGCTGCGCCTCCTGTTCCGTTTCATCTTTCTTCCTTTTCTATAAACTCCGGTACGGACGGTTTATTTACTCCAAATCGTATTTAGAATAAGCAACAATCACAGATCTCGACCGTATGACCTATGGGACGGCCCCCCGTAACAAACATTGCACTCGCCGTCCGTCAACGCTCCCCACCCAACAGAACCACTACTCACCCGCACGCTTTCCCCGACTAAACTTTATTACGAATCACAACTATCAAATTAAAATACTTTTTTCTTATTATTTTTATACGAATAACTCAAAATTTAATACCGCCATTATAATTACATTAACATGATTTTCATATAAAATTTTAATTCCCAGATATATGAATTACAACGATAAGAAAACTTTATAATTATCATTAAATAAAGAATTACACGTTATTTTTAATCAAGACACCTTTAAAACAACAGAAATCCCATGTTATAAAAATATAAGATACGGTTCTACCGATCCCCAGAGCAGAACCGATACGAATTCGATATATAACGATAACATAAACATTTAAACATATTAAAATGTACAAGAAAATAAACACAAATATTAATTTAAATATTAAACTCATTAATAAAAAACTTATTTAAAAATAAAAATAAATTTTCTTTAGAAATAAAAACGTTCTTATAAATAAATAAAGACGTACAAACGCATACTGAAATAATGCAATAGATTAAGCAACATATAAAATATATGATCATAAAGCTATATGCATATGTCTTAAAATATACTAATACCTAATAAAATAAGGATGTTAGGATCAATCTTGGTATTTTCATTGGTAATTTTTCATTAGGAAAAAAAATTGGGGTGATTTATCGTAAACCCCGGACAGGTCTAGTAGTTAACTCATCTCAAATCAGCTGATTTAGAAGTCGAGAGTTGTAAGGTCCAAATCCTGATAAAGGAAATTACTTTTATACAGATTTGAATACTAGATCGTGGAAACCGGTGTCCTTTAACGTACTCGGTTCCATATACCCACAAATCTCAACAATGGTCGACCTGAGATAGTACAAGACTCCATTTCATTTACATTCATACATATAATCCTTATTCATCCACTGAAGTAATACCTTACGGTGGTTCCGGAGGCTTAACAGAAAAAAATAAAGGAATGATTTATATCTTGAGTCAGAAGTTTCCAAAGAGAAAATGTGATGACAACGAGCTAATATACAATAGCCTAATTTTAAATCATAGTAAACATTTGACACAAAGTTATTTTCTAAAGTATTAATACGTTGAAGACTTTACTCGGAGAAGTAAGTAATGTAAATTAATCAACAGAGAAAATTTTCTTAAATCAAACCTTAACCAATCTTAAAATACACAGAATTTTTTTAATGAAAAGTTTTTTCCAAAAAAAAAAAATATTAATATCATTCCTATATAATTGATAATGGAGAATTTTAGAACGGAATTAATAAAATTTTAGTAGCATCTTTGAAATGTAATTTCATTTTATAAAAATAAACCAACCTCAAAAATAAGAAAAAAATACGTTAATTACAAAAGAAAAAAATGCTAATATTTATTATGCTCGCACATTAGTTGAAAGGGGGCTTCAGCGTAATACAATGAAATTAAAAAGAAAAAAACAAGAAATTTTTGTAAAATACATTACTATTTACAGAAATTGTTTTTTTTTTTTTTTTTTAATTCTTGAAGGAATACCTACATTTCTGCTGGGCAGGTACCTTAAAACGATCTGAAAATGGAATAAGTTAGTTTTATAACACTCGATTAATTCCATCACAAGCAATCACAAAATATATCTGATCTAAAATTAAATGTATATTTAAGGTAAGAATTATACGAAATCCACTACTTATATTCCTAGATTGATTTGTGACAACACAGCTTGTCAATAAAAATAGGTACTTCCATCAACCTTTTGTTAGTTGTTTTTGAAACTATTTGAATTATTCTTTATTACCGACGTAACCAACAAAACCTCCTGAGGTGTACTTAAATTAAGTTTTCTGACAGTAATGATTTTCGTAATACAATTAAATCGAAAGTGAGCAAAATAAATGGTAAGGGCTAAATATCGTAAAAGTGTACTTTTTTATGCGATATATTCGACCAGGTGAAGAAGGAAATAATAAAGCAAGTCTATCATCATTTTTCATGGTAATTTACATATTAATAATAAATATTAAATACATTACATTATATTAAAAAATATCCGTGAAATTTAAATCGGTACAAAAAATCTCGTAAGGGCAGTTTATTGAAAAATCATTTAACATTAAATAAATGTTTGGATTCGTATATAATCTAACGAATTATTAGGAAGTATATAATAATGATATTACAGGACCATTCCCAAAATTACATTATTTTTAGACTTTTTATTAAAAAAAGAAGCAGAAAACTACGTTAAAAACGTGATATATACCTGATAGACGAAAGAGGGCCGTGTATAAGAAAATAAATTTTTTTTTTTAATTTTGGAACTATCTGAATTTTTTTACAATAAATATAAAACTAAATTATATTAATATGACGACAGTTAAACGTTAACACATTTATGTTCATAAATTTTAAATTGTTATATGCAGATCTAATATGTTGAAATTAATCAGGTAAAAAGGGAAAATCGCAATACTAGTAAATATTATAAAAATATTAACAGTAATAAATTAAAACAAGCTGAAGGAATTGTTGAATAACCCGCATTTAGATATAATTTTTTATCACTTATTTGAAACGTGAAGAATTACAGTTACTGATCAAATGAAAAAAAAAAAAAAGTTTATAAATAAGATATATGGCAATTCATTGTAATAATTTTCTTTCTTTCTTTTTTTTTTTATTAAATAAATTATTATTGTGATCAGCAAATTTAGATATTCAGCATAGAATACTGCAAAAGTACAAAATTGTAACTGCAGAATGTTAAAATAGAGAAAACTATGCTGATTTTCGTAATTATAATAAAAATGATATATACATATATATATTATTTATACACATACACATACACACACACACGCACGCACGCGCGCTTAAACAACATATTTTAATACAAAAAGTTTCTATAGATTTCAACACACTCAATCTTTCACCACGATTTATGCATGCGATAGTAATAAACCTATTTGAACCAAACCCATTTTTCACGGGACTTTGATAGATTTTTAACTTGAGAATTACCGTAAATACACTGTTTTCATTAAAAATCAATACTAAATCTTTTCTGAAAACCTAGTTATGCCTCGTTATATTGCTAATATATTACTAATTTCTCACAAAAGCGCTAACAAAACCTGGCATTTATATATCTATATTTCTATTTAAACTAAATTGAATTTAATATTTACTGATTATTACGAATAGATTATTACGAGGGTAAAGGAAATTGTCAATCCGGGATGCCCCTAATTAACTATCTTCTTTTTTTTTACCTCCGGTACCACCATTAGGTATTGCTTCACAGGATGAGATAAATGATTTGTAGCGTGTGTGAAACCCAGCCTGATCGGGTTCGAAATCGGGACCGCGGGATGGAAGGCCGAGACGCTACCACTCCGCCACGGTGGGCAATTAACCTATCTTTAAATAAACAAACGCACACCATACCCGTACTACATAAAAAAGCTGTTGCATTCTTCTACATTAAGATAATCTACAAATAAAAATACTACATAAAACCGGTCGAAAATTTACATTAATAGTATATAACAAATTAATTTTCTTCTAAAATTTAGCTCGTCAGCCGTATGTCGAAAAGAAAACCCCTCCATCTAAATCAAGACAGTCGTTGGGCCGACTGCCGAGTCGGTGAGCTAAATAATTGAAATATTAAGTGAATACAAAGCAGCTGTAACGGGTGAACGCGGGAAGAAACGAGGAAAAAATAATGAAGGTACTATAAGGCAATAATGACGGTATATCATTTTATTTTTATAAAAAACAAAAATTTTTTAAAACTACAAAAATGTATCAATTATGTTGCAATAATATAATATTTCGTTATTAATATATTGAAACTAAAATGTTTTTAATAAATTTATAAAACCCTAACTTCGAATAAGATGAAAATTTAAATTCTACGTCGCTAGTTAAGAAGCAATCAACGATAACGTCCTCACATGTCCAGATTTAAAGGAGACAGTTCCTATTGACAGGCGGCTGAAGCGGACAATTTATATCGCTTAGCTGTAAAAAAAAAAAACAACCCTACAACTATATTTTATTAATAATGTAGATAATTACAAACGTCGTATGATAAATTAATTACTGGAAATCTAAATTATATAATTTCGAATTTTTTGTTGTTACTTGAATTAAAATTTTTGATAAGCGTAACTACTCGTAGCTTTATTCGCCGTCAAATAAAATACTAAATGTACCACGCGGTATGTAATTTGAAAGTATGATAATACAATCTTGTCTACGTTTACTTTTCTATAATCTGTCCAGAATTGCATGGTAATAAAACGTTAAAAAATATTTTTAAAAAACGTATAAATCAGCATAATAGAAAACCGTTTAGTTTTATATGCCTGTATAAAATATTAGTAATAATAATAATAGAAAAATAAATAAATATCTAATTAAAGATAAACAAAATTAAAAATGTAAATAAACAATTATAATAAAAAGGTTTATTAGATAACTTCAACCGCGATTTCATTAAAATAAAAATTACATTTTCTTTCAAATAAGTTTCAAAATTATGTTTTCAAATAACTACTCTTGTGTACGTTTCACCCACGTGGTTGTCGAAAACGAATCACCATACATCAATAATTTTTTTTTTTTACTTTGCCTCAATTTTTCTTTGTTTAGAGTGAGAAATTATATTGCATACTACAAATTTTGAAAAAAAAATTAACAATATGATAAATGAAATCAGAAGTAATACCGTGAAATCCGGTTAATAGGATCACGGTTTATTTGGGACAGCCGTTTAATTGGGGAGCTTTGTAAAAATAGAAACTTAGTGGTATAATTCATGTAAAATTACCCCGGTTTAGCGGCAGAAAATGCCGCTTATAAGGCCCACTATTTCTATATTTACGAGGCATATTAAGGGCCGTCAGGTTATATTTGAATATTAGCGGGTCTGAAACAGAGATTCATGCATGCAGGACCATCTATCGACTATTTACGAAGTCGCTGCAGTTGTAGTTTGATTCAGTATTTTTCTAGTTAATTCATACATTGTTAGTTAGGGGGATAACTTGTCCTTTCACACTACGATAAAATTTTCTATATACTGGTCTGCACAATATGTAATTATTTCAACCTGGCGGCGGTGATGATGAAATAATAAAAATGATTACTCAAAAACCGATCGAAGTTGAAGATGATCACGAACCGTAAATGAAACGCGTATCTACGTATGAAAGATTCTAATTTATAGGACTCAGGAGTATTTTATCCAAGAAAGTACTAAAGTAAGCTCGTTAATAAAACTGTGAGTCTACTCCAAATTTTTAGAACGCCAGGTAATGAAAGGAAAACGACACAGCAAAAAAAACTCTCTTCAAGTAGAAGATTTTTTTTTTCTTTCGAAGTTTTGTTTAGAAATAAGAAAGACATTAAATTACATATTTCTCTATTTTATTGACCATAAAACGCAGTCATTATTTTGATTTGGACTTTTGGTTAAAGATGTTGGACTCTGAGGGAAAATAAATTCCGTTTAACCGTTTAAAAAAAAATGAACACAATAAATATCAAATACCGATGACAGAATAATAATTATATTTGTAGTTTAGATAGAACCAAATATATATTCAGTATATTGATATTTGTTTTAATATTTTAAGGGGTATATACTATATAATGGGCATTTATCCAGCTTGTTTATTTTGAAAATGTTCTACAAATATAGCATA
>JAAAKQ030474981.1:0-23089 GCA_010016005.3 Zanna intricata | reverse complement strand
ACCTTAGAACTCTCGACTTCGAAATCAGCTGATTTGCGATGTCGCGTTAACCACTAGACCAACCCGGTGGGTTTCAAAGGCAAGATCTGGAACCAGTTTTAGTAATCTGTACCCCGCAACCCGGTGAGTACGTATCTTTCTAAAACATGAAAAATATATTTAAACAAATCAAAACCGTCGGTCACCCGTTATTTTATTTAATTAAGTACATTAAATATTGCATAAATGATAATTGGTCCTTTATTTCCATTCTTGTTTTCTTTTTTTTTTAGTAGTTCAATTTACTTTTTTTTTTTAGCAGTTTTTATTATTTAATACTTTTTAGTGATCATCGAGAAATATTCAAGATTCGAAAACTTTGGATATAACGTATTTTTTAACGTAACGAGCCAAATGAGGAAACTGAAACATTTCAATATATTTAATTGGTGTATACCAATTTAAACTTACAGATTTCTCAAGAGATTGAGTTCCTCGAGAGATTTTTTATCTTGCCCATCTTACAGCGATTTTCCGGAAACCAAACTAAATTCTCCCATTTTCCCTTGCAAAGATGTGAGTGCTCAGATCTACGACAGGTCTATCTAAAGCAGTCTTTGTTTGCAGAGTTCATACGATCTTTTCATTGCCCCTCGCAAAACAACGATCCAGTAGCACTACGTTTGTTACCGGTTCATCACCATCAATTTGTTAATGATTAGTCTAACCTCGCACGAGGTCGCTTCCCGTGGGACTAAAGCCCTCTATTATTAAACAAAAGTTATTAAATTTTTGTAATATCATTTTATTTCATTTAATGTAAATTCAATTCTATTATTTTTGTAATAATATTCATTCAATTGATTTGAATTATTCGGTTCAAACCCAGTTCACACGGTGACAGAGGTTCATAGGTCATTAATTCCCCAAATCTCACCTACTACATGTATAAATATATATATATATATATATATATATATATATATATAGCCTATGTCACTCCCAGTAACGTAAGGATTCCAACGCGGGATAACACATTTAAATCGATTCTATCGTTGAGCTGCTACGGTCGGACGAACATACATACATACGAGTACATACACTCTAATACATTACATTCCTTTTTGGGTAGTCGTGTAAAAATAATATACGATTTAAATGGGTTAAATCCCTTATTAATTCTTCCTCAAATCAGCACGTAAACGTTTATATAAATATTATGAGACTGAAGTAGATAAATTTACTTAATGGAAAATTAATAAAAAATTCAATTTTAAGAATACATTTACATATTTAAATTGCGTGTAAAATATGGGCGATGTATTACTTCGATCGGTAATGAAAAAAAATTTGTACAGAACCAAAATCTTAATATATTAACAAAACAAAAAATAAATAAATAAAAAAAACAAAAACATTCTTTAATATCATCTGATTGACTTTTAGAATATGTAATCACAAAAATGTCTGCAAAATGTGATCGGTTGAGATCAAAAGATAAGGAAGATGGAATAATGTTAAAATTTCTTTTTATCTCTTCTTACAAGTGGCCTTCAATAAAATAACTAAAACGGTACACGATTACAAGACAACGAATGGCACGAACCAAAGAAAAATTTAAAAAGAAACTGCAATCCTGTACGATAAAGTCGCCATATTTTTCACACACACACACACACACATATATATATATATATATATATATATATATATATATCATATATATATATATCATGATATATATGATTCACTTATCATATATATATATATGATAAGTGAATTTTGACTGCATCAGAACCGTGGGCGAGTATATATTAAATTTGTCTGAATAAATCAGTGAAGGCTACGTAATACATAGTACCTACCTACTTACCTACCTACACAGTACATATTACTGATACGTAATACACACACAGTACCTAACGAAAGATATATGACTCCGGTTGACGTCGCACTGAGCTCTTCTCAGCGTTCTGTAGAATATGAACGAGTAAAATAAACGGCCAAGGGCGAAATCAGTCGACCTTGAACGATTTATTCGAACGGTGTAGTACGGTAACATACCTCAAATCCTAAAAACTATTTAATTTACTTTTTATATTTTCATTAATAATTCTAAAATTCTTCAATTTTTTTATTGCATTTTTTACGTATTACTTTTAACAAAATGTCTAATTTATCATGAACTGATGCGATGCACGCTTTCGCCTATATAATAATCACAGTGTTGTAATAAAATATTACTGTAACGTGAAAAGAATTGAAATAATTTATTATTAGCATACCAAGAAATATTTTTTATTTTTATAAGTTGTAAAGAAACCATGAAAGAATTCTCAACAGAATTAATAAGTTAAGGAAATCGAATCATATTTTTTTTTATATTATAAAAAGAGTTTAAATAATAAACAGAAAATTTACAGTGTTTTTAATTTTATACCTAGATTATTACATACCATTTTTTATTAATAAAAAAAAGAAAAAAAAAGCATTTGTTTCTAAATAATAATGATGCAGTATGCGACAATGATAACTTTACGTGTAATAATTCTAATATTATACAAGCGATTATAAACTGTTATAACCTGAACGATAATTCCGTTTTTGTAACAGTGAAAAATTTCCTAAAATAATACTGCGATTAAATCCTCATTTTATATTATGAAATAAAACTATGCGACGACTCACTTTTGCAATTAAACAAGGAGCAATAGTAAATAAATATAATTTTTTCCTCACTTATGAAAACTTCGCATACCTTCATCTTTCCTCCGTTGTGGGCTGATCGAAAAAGATTTTTACAAGTATAACCGCGGAATAAAATGATTTCGCAAAAGTATCTCGAATCCTTAGTCGTCGAAAGATAAGATTCATTAAACGGGGAAATTAATGAGACGACCCGTTTTCAGTAAGACCACACTAGGATCGAGTTCCAAATATTTCTAGCGGGCTCGGTTACTTTAGAATATAAAATGACTTTACGGGAGAACTAACCCGTATCGGTTTTTTCGCTTATCGATTAAAAAAATCTTTCTAGAAAGGTAACCAAGAAGATCGAACGCCTACGGAATTTAAAAAAAATTAAAAAAAAGATGAGATTCATAGGCACACAGTAGAGAGAAACTACTTTCATAAAATGATGTAGTTATTAATTTAGTTAGCAAACATTGAACGGTAACAGATCCTGATGTAAACAGTGTAGAAATTCTTTATCGACATAAGCGATAATAAAACAGCCGATGAAAAATACATTGTTAGATCAAAATCATTACATTAAAACCTCTAAATCGATGCAAAAACTAATAAAAATACCCAAAAGAAACAGCCGTATCAGTTCGATTATGAGGGAGAAGAACATAATCCATAGATCTGCTGTACGACAAAGATAATGCCCGGTTTTAAGCCGCGAAGCTCCTTATCCAAAAGTAAATAAACAAATAGTTTTAATTGCTTTTCTTTTTCAAATTTACTCGCTTAACAAGCGCTCTATAGAAGATGTTTTCGTTCGCTGGTGTTAATGAAGGAAAATTACCAAAGTTTTCTTCGGCAGTCTTCATTTTATCAAGTATTTCAGAATGTAGAACGAATGCTGATTTCCAACTTCCCGCCGGAGAAGATATTTTCACATATACAGTACTTGAGATATAGCGATAAAGTTTCAGATTTTTACCGCTAGAAGTTCAGGAATTTAGAGAGATGGAGAAGTAGAATTACTTCTCTTCCCGAGACCCTAACGAAATATTTAAAATGTTGTAATATTTGTATATGTAATAATAGACCGATTCGATTACCGGTACATTTTTATACGAAGACTTCAAGAACCCGAGAATAAAATTAAATTCGAAGAAGAATTTTGAGTATTAGGTAATAAACCGAAAATAAACGGTAAGGATGTTAACAGTCGCTGAGGATATTTTCTTCAAAATTAAAAGATTTAAGAGTAAAAACTAATTAAAACGAATTAATTGCGGGAAGAAAGATAAAATAAAACTATAAAAGTAGCTTAAACAGTTAAATAAAAGAAACTTGCAGAAAATAATTTACGGGTATAAGATAATACAAACAGATTTGTAAGATTCGGATCGAATCTGTAAGTAACGATTAAACATCGTTAAGTAATATTTAATTAAAATAACGGGTGACCGATCAACTTTCAGTTTTAATTAAATATACTCGTATTTTTCACGGTGTAGAAGTAACAGGTGTTTAAGGTTATTTAATGATCATGTTCTCACCAGGTCTTACATCGATAAGAAAATTTTTTCCTTCAACGAAAATATTTCAATGTAAACAGGGAGCTCTTTATTAATAATTACTATTCACAACTCTTTTATATAGGACAATTACTACTAAGACCTGAATAATATTTCTAGCTGAATTATTATTTTTATAACATTAAAAATATATTTAAACAATAAATACCTGAAGTTGACCGGTCACCCGTTATTTTATTTAATTAAATACTGCATAACGATAATTGATTCTTTATTTCCATACCTTGTGTTATTCTTATTTTTTAGTAGTCGTGTTTTTTAATTTTTTAATAGTTTCTATTATTTAATACCTTTTAGTGATCATCGAGAAAAATTCACGATTCGAAAATTATGTATATAACGTATTTAACGCACCAAATGCCAAATGAGGTACTGTAAACGTTTCAATTTATTAATTGAATTGGCATATACCAGGAACCAAGAGACTCCTGGGACTCCACAAGCTGACCGCTAACACCGTACAGGAATACATGCTCCGTGGCAACAGGCAGTGGAATAACGTTTCCACACTGGCGATCCGGATACTACGAACCAAGGGAAGAGAAGCGAAGATATGAGCAACGGCTGAGGATAGTGGAGCAGCAGTCGGCTCATTGCGAGGACAAGAAGATATAATTACATTGTATCTTTTAGTTTTAGATCGGCCGCTGGATAGATATAAGAAGAGGAAGGCCACTACCGCCACATGGCTTCCCCCCCACCTCATGGCCGGGCTGTGTAGGATACGGGAGGGGCGAAGTAGCGAGAAAGGGAGCTCAGGGTGTAGTGGCATATCCACAACTTGCAACTGGTGCAAGAGAAGAGGTCAGGTCTCGCTCAGGCCTAACCATACGTTAAAAGAAAAACCCACAATAAACTACATAAACGTAAAAAAAAACCAAATAAATAAAAACACTAAAAATAACAGAGGGATTCAGGCGTAAGGTAGGGTTACGTTTAGGTTAGGTGAGGGCAAAGCAGAAGTTAGTTTTAGGACTCAGAGGAAACAAGGCGGTATAGTTATAAAAAAAAAAACCTGTTTGCCGAGGATGCCTTGGTCCAGGACACACGTAAGAGTGTACTGGATCGGGGTACTTCCGATGAAGCATTCGGGCGGCTCTTAGGTTTGAGAGGTCGTGTGCGGATAGGGGAGGGGCACTCGTGCATTTTTCAATGTGCATGCCAGCCCTGCTACCAATCGATGCGTTAATCTGCTACCACGATTTCCAGGGCTGGCTGATGACATGCCGAAAGGCAATTCCAGCTGCCCCGGAAACGGTGAGAGAGGTTTAGTCGGTAGGGGGTAGGTTTAACTTCGCACATGAATAATATCTTGTGGAGCCTACTTAGCTATTTGCTAGCCCAGGACAACAGTGTTTGGGTTCGAGTCCAACACACCCCACGAAGACCTCGTGGGGCGTGCGTAAATGCATTCCTCGACCTCATCGTCAAAAATAAAAAAAAAATTGCCATATACCAGTCTAAACCTCCAGATTTTTCAAGTGATTGAGTTCCTCGTTGTGCGGATCATACAGCGATTATCTGTGATCCAAACAACTAATGGCTAAACTCTCGGATTATCTAAGTCCTACGTAGGCCAGACCCTTGCAAAGGTGTTAGCGCCCAGATCTACGACAGCTCTATCTAGGGTAGTCCCTTGTAGTTTATGCACCAACACAGCACAGTACAATATTAGTGGCAACATATGCCGTTCAACTTTGCCCTGTAACCCTAAAGCAGCAAATTTGATTTTTTTTTTTTTTTGGGGTGGGCGAACAACGCTGGGACGTTATTATCGTCTGGATTAAATAAAGAAAAGATAAAAAACGTTTTAATAAATAAATATAAAAGAAAATTAAAATCTAAACCATATTTTAAGTTAAAATAACGTGAATAGATAGAATCGAATAAAAGAAAATAAAAACAAATTTGTTTAAAACTTACTACTAATATCACATAAAAAGCTAAAAAACTACTACTAAAGTTAAAATTTTACCTAAAACTAATAAAACACAAAATATTAAATAAAAAAAAAAAAACCTTAAAACTAATATCACAGAAAATCTTATAATATATATATATATATATATATATAACAAATATAAAAAAATATATATATATTCAATAGAATCCGTGAGGGGTGTAAAGGGCCTCCCCACGGATTACAAAATAGATTATGATTATATAGGTGTTACATTTGAATAAATATACTTATACTTTGTAAGAATTCGAGTACCTGATCCAACACATGGTTATCATTACCTAGTATGCGGTCAAAGGTACCAGGTAATTTAAATCTCCGACGTAAGGCTGCATAACGCACGCAATCCAGCAATATGTGGCGAACAGTTACAATGGCAGTTGCACTTTACGCAGAATGGTGGATGCTCTCCTGACTTCAGGTACCCGTGGGTGGCTCTCGTATGTCCTATTCGCAATCGGCTAAGGACTACTTCTTCACAACAAATGCATCTCTGCGAGGAGTTCCATGGCAACACAGTATTTTTAATATGGGGCAGTCTATTATCGACTGTGGCTGTCCAGTCGATTTGCCACTTTGCGCGAAGAGTGAGTTTTATATGATTGATAAAGTCGCATGAGGTAACACGCGTAGTGAAACATGGTTGACTACATGCGTTCTTAACTGCGGAATCAGTACGTTCATTTCCCGGAATCCCCACATGACTAGGGATCCAGCAAAAACTCACTCGTGTGTTGCGATGGTTCAACTCGGCGATTGCGTTATATATTTCTATGACGATAGGATGTCTGGAATAAAAAGTTTTCCAGGGTTTTGAGAGCACTGTACGAGGCACTACAAATGAGGTTGTTGCGGTACGTGGGGTTTATAATATTTAAAGATTTGTTTATAGCGTATATTTTCAGCAGTAAATACACTTGTGATGCCGGGAAGGCCAAACATATATGTTCTATCTTCGACAACAAATATGCAACCATCGTTTTGCTTCAATCCATCAGTGTACACTACTCCATCTGCATTTGTCTTGGACAGGATACGTTGAAACATTTGCCGGAAGACAATAGGTTGCGTTGATTGTTTATTGTAAGTCGTTAAATCAAATATGAAATTTAGAAGGTTGATTCTCCACGGAGGATAAGAGCACGGATATGTTGGAAGATGGAAGGGGTGCCAATATTTATAAGGTGTAGTAGACGACGGGTACGGACGCCTACAGGAGCAATACAACGTGGATGGTTTTCATATTTGCCAAAATTAGGATTTCCAAGAACCTAGTTAAATGCATGATGATTTGGCTGTCCTTTGAGACGGACAAAGTAGGGTACTATCAGTTGGTCCCGTCTGTCCCAAAGTGATGGCTCACCGCAGTCAACAAGCAAGCTTACGACAGGGCTTGATTTAAAGGCTCCTGTGGCAAGCCGAAGAAAAGAATGATGTACAGCATCCAGCATTTTAAGTATGGTATGACGCACTGAAGAGTAGGTGACATAACTGTAATCTAAACGGGATAGAACTAAGGAAAAATAAAAGCGTATACTTGACCGATCTACTCCCCAACTTGTGTTGCTGAGGAATCGAAGCATACCTAAGAGTTTAAAAAACTTTACTTTTAATTCTTTGATGTGTTTGACCCACGTAAGGCGGCTATTAAAAACTAATCCTAGGAATCTGATATCAGGACAGACAATAATTAGTTTTCCGTTTACATATATTTACGGAATGGAAGGTTCCCGGAGAGGAGAAAATACTACACATTTGGTTTTCTCCGGTGAAAAGGTGAAGCCGGAACCTTATACCAAGCTTTAAGGCGAGATATTGTATTCTGTAGTAATCTCTCTGCTGTTGCTTTGAACGGGACGCAATATATATATCAAAATCATCAACAAATAATGAACATGAAATTGGTGGTTGTACACATTTAGTAATGTTGTTAATGGCTATAGAAAATAACGTAGCACTCACGACACTTCCATGAGGCACTCCATTCTCCAAGATGACGCTACCCGATAGAGAATCACCAACCCCAACACAGAATGTTCGGTCATTTAACAATCCCCTAATAAATGGAAGCATATTGCTCATGATTCCCCATTCTTTAAGAATGTTAAGAAAGCCACGTCGCCAGGCTGTATCATAAGCTTTTCTAATACCAAAAAATATTGCCAAGATGCGCTGGCGGAGAAGGAAAGCATTTTGGATAGCTGTTTCCAATGACACTAGATGATCAACGGAAGACCGTCCTTGTCGGAGACCACATTGTTCTGGAGACAAAAGGCCATATCTCTCCAAATACCATGTATGTCTGTGATGGACCATCCTCTCTAATACCTTGCATAAAACGCTTTTCAAGGAAATGGGGCTGTAGCTTGATCTTTGCCCGGTTTAAGTACTGGTACGACAATGGCTTCTAACCAGACCGAAGGGAAAACTTGGGAGGAGAATAAATTATTGTAGATAATCAATAGGTATTGTAGCGCCGAATTAAGAAGATGTGAGAGCATGCTCAAACGTATGTTATCAGATCCAGGGGAGATGTCACGAGAGTTCTTAAGTGAGTGTGACAACTTGCTGATTGAAAATGGGGTGTTTAATTCACCGATCGAATCGCCAACGTTTAAAGGTAATAATTCAACTTGTAATTTGTACCTCTGAAATTCGTCAATCTATGCAGTGGTTGTAAATACCGAACCGAAAGAGTCTGCCAAGTTATTTGTCACTGCAGAAGGTGTTGTGAGGAGTTCGCCTTCATGAACAAGTCCGAGAATAGATTGTTTCGTTGATGCGCAAATTGCACGGATCTTTTTCCACACAGCTGACGTTGGAGTAGTACGTGAGATGGTGTCCACGTATTTCCTCCATGACTTCCTCCTGGAGTCTAAGAATACTCGACGACATTCCATAGTTTTTTTTTTACAAAAAAAAAGAAAAAAAAAAGAGTTTGGTGAGAGATACATATTGCAAATACGCAATTTAAAAGGAACCCTGATTTTAAAAGCAATAGCAGGAATGTGTGTAACCAGAGGCATTCTTCTAGCGGTCACCTCATTTCACAGGAAAAAAGCAACACCCCCACTCTCTCTGCTATCCAATAGGCAATCGTATGTCTCACTGATATAGCCTCTGAATGTAAATACATCTTTTTTCAATAGAAGTGTTTCTTGGAAACACTTGATTAACGGATCATGTGCCCGCGGATCATGTGAGTGCAATACTCTAATATCTTCAATGCGGACCGAAGACCTCTAACATTCCACTGGATGATAATAAATAAAAATGTAGATCAAGGAATAAAGATAAATATATGGCAAAGTTAGTTATAGGTGATTCGGTTTTTCTTTTTCGAATTTTTGATTTTAAGGTAATCTGTTGCCCTGGGATCGGGCGGTTCTTCAACCATATCCTCCAGTATACGTGGTGTTGGAGGGAGAGATTTTGATAACTGGGATGATGTGGACGACATCCCAGAGGAGGTTGGTATATGGGCTCCCTTAACAGGGAGCTTATTTGGTGGCTTACCGCCTGATGTATTTCCTCCTGCTCGTGAAGTTTCTTTGGGAACAGGAGTTTTGAGAGGAATCGTACTGTTCGATTCATTAACTGTAATTTGACGCTTTTTGTTTGCCTTTGTCAGCTCTGAAATAGTGGCTTTAAAAGAGGCAACTTGATCAGAGAGTACCTGAACAAGTTTTTTCAACTCGTCGCAGGATTCACACTGCTGACTACCTAGGTTTGCAGGAATTTGCTCTGATGTAGCGGAGGCAAAGAACACATCTGGTTTAACCAGGTTCCTTGAGTTCATTGACTTTTTGGATTCTCTGCGTGCTGCCGGAAAGGAAAGCTTCAGCTCGGTAGCGATTTTGAGGATTACCTTCTTTTCTTTGAAGGTTGGGCAATCTTGGGAGCGAGCTGTATGTGGACCGCTGCAGTTTGCGCAGTTTTCATCGTCTGTGAATTCAGTATTGTTGTAGTCATCCTTTGCGCATCGAGCACAGATCTCCGTCTTCGGGCAAGATGTTATGGTGTGACCATATCCTTGGCATCTAAAACATCGCCGTGGATTAGATATGAATGGTCGTACCCAAACCGACAGGTAACCCACTTTAATCTTTTCAGGTGGTAGCAGGAGACGAAAGGTCAGAATGAGATAAGGTGTCGGTTCTTCCACTCCGCTGGCGTTTAATTATACGCTTTACCTCTACAACATCTTGAGAACGAAGCTCATCGACTATTTCAGTGTCATTCATATCCAAAAGGTCTCTGCAATAAATTACGCCCCGGGTCGTATTTAGAGTTTTGTGGCATTCAGAACTTACATTTATATCAACCATTTTATTAAGACGTAGTAGAGATCGACTCTGCTAGTCATTAAATGTCTCGATCAGAATCGATCCTTCACGTACCTTTTTAATGTTTTTTGGAGAACCACTTGAACCCGTTATGACTTTATTTAATAGGAAAGGCGAGACCTTTTGAAGGGAGCCACCTTCCTGCCTATTTTTTAGAACCACAAATCTGACGTTCCTGCATTGTGCCTTTGATCGGTCACTGTTAAAATTATTGTCATTTTAAGAACTGTTAACCTCGTCCGACAACGCCGAACGAGGACTTTTCAAAAGACTATTGTTTTTGGTGGTTTTTTCAGATGGACCATCAAACATCATAACTGTTTGTGTTGGACCTGTAATTTTCGTCCCACGAGTACCGGCGATGTAACGGACCACTCTAGCAGAGCGCACGCGTACTGGAGCTAGAGCTGATTTACAACTGGGTTCGCCCAGGTGCCCAGAGGACATCGTTCGAGACTCACTACGTAGAACCATTCACCCATAGGCATGGTAGTTCCCACCTTGGGTTACGATTGCGGTTCGCAAGGTTAGTATTTGCAAGGAGTTTGATAGTATGATTAGAGCTAAGCTCTAATCATACTATCAAACTCTACAAAAACCGCTTGTGCGAGCTCACCAGGCTCAAGCTGATCTCGACGTAGCGCAGGACAATTTTCTTTTTTTAGTATGTCAGTTAATGTTTGTTTTGGTTTGATTCCATCGTGACTTTGTGTTATACTAGCAAATATCCCGTTTGAATTTTGAAAATTAGACGATTTTTTGAAAAGATATTATAAGAGCACCCCGTTGGAGGTCCCAAAACAACGCCCCAGGAGAACCCCGTTTGTTACCACTTGAAGGTGATTAGATTAGCCTCACATGAGGTACTCACATCAACTCACACAACTCTACCATTACATGCAGTCCTCGCTGAAAACCCATTACGTTTAACAGAAATTTTTATTAAACAGTAATATTTTAAATTTAATATTATTTTATTTAACGTAAATTTAATTCTATTATTTTTCAGTTCAATCACAATTTCAGTTCATTAACAGTGATTGAAGCTCACAGTTCACAGTTTAATTATTTAATTCATCAGAGTTTATGCTTCAATCAGCAAATCTCCAAAATCACAGACACTCAGCATTCGACACTCGGTAACGTAAAGATTCCAACGCGGGTCATACATGTAAATTGGTTAGGCCGTTGAGCTGCTACAATGGAACAAACATAAATACACCCTTAATGCATTACGCTCAGGTTTGAGCAGTCGTGTAAATAGGGAATCCGGAAAAAGACCGACGCTTTTGAATCGAAAGGAAATAGAAGACCAACATCAGACGGGTTAATGAAGTTGAAAATAAAAAGGTCGTAAAAGAAATTAGAGAAAAAATCCTCCCTGGAAGAAAGATAAAATCAATAGATCATTAAAAACATCCGCATATTACATAGTATACAATAATTTAGTAACAGAAGGAAGCATGGAAAGTAAAAATTACAGGGAAAGACAAAGATTAAATTACAAACGCGAGCAATCGAAGACAATGGATGCAATAAATAAGGTGATAATGTGATTCTAATACGAAAAGGAAGAACGGAAAACGCATTTAACCGATTAAGGAAGAAAAAAGAAAATCTGTGTGTGTACTAACAGATAAATTAAATTGTTTAAACAGACTGAAATACTATGTCAAAAAGACTTCGAGGAAGATCCCCCCCCCAAAAAAAAAAGTGGCTGATATTTGTAATCTTTAAATTTCATATGGATGTATTATATTTCTTTAAAACTGCAAACGAGGGACTAGTGAACTTCTTTTCTATAACATTTACAAATTTCAGATGCACTATCCTCAAATTCCGGTCTGCTTTATCAACTCCGTACGGTTTGAGATTTAAGAAATTATTTTCTATAACAATAAATCGTGTTGATAGAGATTCGTTAAAATATGAATGACATAAGCTTATCGTTATGGTTTCTTTTAAAAATCGGGAACTAAAACATATCCGATAGAAACTTTTAAGAAATATATTCAAATTTTTCCGAGGACGTGATATTCTCTAATTAAGAACTGCCTGTAAAATATATAGCAAGTATTCCATGAAAGAAATTAGTAAAATAAATCGATCTAAGCGGTAACGGTTACGGATAACGAGGACTACAAATAGGATCGCATAGAATCGGCGGTAATTTTGTGTTTCGTGGATTCAGGTTGGTTGCCCTACAAATTTTCAGACGATTACTATCAAAACTATGATATTTAATCTCAAAAAAATAGGCCATAAAGCAGCTCTCACTGTTTTTTTTATCGAACAACACGTATTCAGAGATTTTTACTCCAGGAATAAACACGCAAATAAATTTTTCATGACTGTAGAAATCGTGAAGTTACGATGGACTAAGATTCGGTTCGACTTGTTTTGTACATCGATCAGCGAAGCTTAGATACTGCATCTACACAGCAATTAATCGTAAAAGAAACCTAGGAAACGCCACCCTCTGTTATCCCTCTCTCTCTTTTTCTGTTTGGCCTCCGGGACTACCGTAAGGTATTACTTCAGAAGATGAATGAGGATGATGTGAATAAAGTGCAGTCTTGAACAATGTTAGGTCGACCACTCTTGAGAAGTGTGGTTAATTGAAACCCGACCACAAAAGAACACCGGTATTCACGATCTAGTATTCAAATCCGTATAGAAATAACTACCTTTACTAGGATTTGAACCTTAGAAATCTCGACTTCGAAATCAGCTGATTTGCGATGTCGCGTTAACCACTAGACCAGAAGGGTCAACCATCAAGAAAAGTACTCTAAATCGACGTAGATTTAGAATAGAATTAAGAATAGAGATGTTTCCAAATCAAAGACTTCTATTCAACTTAGCAATAAGCCTTCAATCACTTGAAAGAAGAGCGAGAATGAGGTAAACAGAGTGAAGCCCAATCCCCAGATTTTGCAGCTGTTTTGATAACATTTCTTTAGAAATGGATCGTCTCTTTTTAAGTGGCAAGGACCATATACACCACTGTCATCTTAAGTTCATTTAGGATTTTATTGTTCTATAACAAGTTTATAGCTACATCAAGTGGTATAAGCTTGGCAACACGGAAAAAGCTGCTTTAAGTATTTATTTGAAGTGTAGCAGCACTGTATGCGAAACATGCGACTATTGGCACTGAAGAGAAGAGAAGATCGGAAGCTTTCGAGATGTGGTGTTTTAGAAGAATGCTGAAGATAAAGCGGGTGGATAAAATCTCGAATGAAGAGTTGTTGAGGAGAATAGGGGAAGAGAGAGAGCTTTGGAAGAGTATAAGGAGGCGAAAGATGGAACTAGTAGGACATATTTTAAGACATGATGGCTTGGTAAAGTGATAATGGAGGGCTATGTAGAGGGAAAACGATACAGAGGGAGACCCAGATTAAATTTTATGCAACAGACTAAGGAGGACATCGGATGTAATTCATATGAAGAATTAAAAAGGAAAGCTAACGAGAGGCTCACATGGAGAACTGCTGCCAACCAATTTTAGGATTGATGACCAAAGAAGAAGAAGTTTATTTCTGGGTGACCTGATTGACAAGACTATTCTTCTGACTAGTTCGCCAGTGTTTTTAATCAGAGAAAATTTATCAGGGGAAGAAAGATCTTCTAATTTGTTTGGGAAAAGAGCTTATGACGTTAGAAGTCGATGTCCTTACACGTCTCCCCCCCCAAAAAAAAAAAATTTTGAGGTAGATAATTCCCACGTCCGGAACATCATACCATCTATGCTTTACATCTAGGAAGGTAACAGCTATACATAAGTAGTACAATACATGTAGCTGGTTAACGGGGCTCCGAGTATTTTTCTCGGAAATGGAATATTATAATAATATCCACCTTTAGGTCACAATACGCACTGAACTTTAGTCCACTAAATGGAGTGGCCGACGAAAGAAAGCGCTTCTGTTTAAGTTTAAGTAATTGCAATTCGGTTTTGTACCTCACTGTAGGAAAAAACCGAATTAAGTATGTTTTATTTTACATTACTTTATTAAGAATTCGTTCAAACAGAAGAAACGTATCATCATTTACATTTAAATGACACCGAAAGATACACGTGTCATCTTATTTGTTATATGTTATTTGTGAGCGTTATACCTCTCTGAGTTGGAATAGCATAAACATTTAAAAGGGTGGGAACGAAGAATACGATTTAAATTCTTTTTTCAGGAAATATTCAATCATGTAAATACAAATTACATTCGGTGGAATATTTTACGGAAAAATATTTATATACATTTTTCAGAGCGTTTTGTATTCAGTTGTAATTTTGTAAATTATGAATCTCGAGGTCGGAAGTGTTCATAAAAAAACGAGGAAGTTAATTTATCGCATTAACTACCATTTATTTATCCTTCCTTGAAAACGGATGAGTATTTTATATTTAATTAATTCAATTTTTATGTTACTCGTATAATACAGATCGTTATGGGACGTTTGTTAACCGATCTAGTCAAGTTATTTCTGGTAAAATAACCAGATAACTCTAGATTATTAAATAAATTCTTTTTTTTTTCAAAAAACATCTTATGAGACCTACTGTGTGTGTCATTATATCAGTTATTGATTTTTTTTCTTTTTTTAGTTTTCAGAATATTAAAAGTAGTAGTAGCTGTTTGAAAAAGATGATGCGATAATAAATAAATCCAAAAGTTTCAAGTGAAACTTGTACGATGCTTATTCGTGATAAATAACAAAATGCTACCTATTAAACTTTGAATCGTGCTGAATGTTCATTATGTTAATTGTAAAGGAAATTTCGGTTCCATTTTTTATTCGTAAAAGTCTTGTCTTCCCTTATAGACGACCTTTACCGCCGTTGACCCTTGGACAGAAAGGGTATTCGACTGAAGAGGTAAAAAGAGGTACAATAGAACTAAAAAAATGTAAAGAAAATATTCTAAAAAAATTGCTGAAAATTTTATAGTACACTTCGCTAGTGAAAATAAATTTTAAGTTCGTATTAATCTATTTTTATTTCTTTTATTATGTCGCTATTCTGATTCACGTTTTACTACGTTTTCCTCGATTCATCCAACCAAATGCCGAGGCGCTTTCATTTTTTTATTCTTGAACAGCACAAATAACGTGGTCTGTACGGCGTGTTATTTTTCTCTAAAAATATTATTATTTAGCAGATGTAAATTATTCAAATTTACATTATGAAAATCATTAAAAAGTTTTTAACTCGCATCTCCTCTTTTTATTATATAAGAGATAAACTTATAGGCCACATATTAAGGCATCCTGGAATAGTCGCTTTGATATAGGGACAGGTAGATGGGAAAAATTGTGCAGGCAGGCAACGGTTGGAATATGTAAAACAAATTTTTAGGGATGTAGGATGTAGGAGGTATACCGAAATGAAACGACTGGCACTAGATAGGGATTCTTTAAGAGCTGCATCAAACCGTTCAGATGACTGAAGACAAAAAAAATTACAAAAAAAAAAAAAGGAAATACAAATGTAGAAGTAATGTTTCCTTCAGTGTTATAATCTGTAACAATAATTCTACAAATTTTTAAGTAGCATTAATACAGTCTATCTTAAAATAAAAAAAAGTCCGCTCTAATTAAAGCAGTTTTACTTTTTTATAACATTTAAAAGAGCTAATTAAATACGGAAGAGAAATAAATGCGGTATAACGGATCGGTCTTCCGATCGGTGATAATGATACTTACAATGTACATGATCTTTCTTTCATTATGATTTTACGAATTCTTTTATGTAATTGTACATGGAGCGTTTTACCTCTGCGGACAAGTTCGCCAAGATACTCGCTTCAAATACCGGTAAAAAAAAGGGTGGTCTTATTTTATTTAACGGTCGTTTTTTTCGACTAAATGCGCTATTTCACTTCATTATTAAAATTTTTTCTTAAAAGAATTGAGAAAAACATGCTCTTTTTACTCATTTTTAAAATAAATCGACTCGATCCGGTGCGAAAGGCTAAAAATATCTTATATAACAACGTAATAAATAATCTCTTCTCTTTTTCACACTGAACTCGGGTATATTTTTACCGACAACTTTTTCCATTTGTCTGTCGCTTAACGAGTAATAGGTATTTCGTTCAGGAATAGTTATCTAATAAAATGTTAAAGTACCAATATGTTCCTTTCCATAGTCAAATAAAAAAATAGATACAATTAAAAACAACTTTCATTACTAAAAAGATAAAGATTTATTCATAAAAAAAAGTGCAGCTAAAATATAGCCCAAGATATACAGGAATACGGCAACAAAATCACGGCACACGTCACGATTTAATGGACGGCAATAGTTATGAGGTTGAGAACAGGTCTACCTCTGGGCTGCAGTGATAACGAATCGGCTATTTTACAGGAATTTTTCTTCTTGTAATAGAAATATCAGTTGGTTACAGTTATGATTGATTTTAAAACAAAGATATATAACGGGAGAGTCTGTCCGGATGCTACCATATAGCTTTACCTACAGTCTCATACTGTATATATATTATTTTTTTAAATCAAGTGAGTGGACGCTCGATACAGTATTTTACAATAAAATCATAGGAATATGTTTTTCTCGTCTTAAATTAGATTTTATCATAATATTCTTATTTACTTAATTATTAAACCCGATTCAAAATAATATACAACGCAGTAACTATGTTATAGGAGAGGAAAATTTAAACAGTAAACTTATAAATATTTTTTTCCATAATAAAAAATAAAGATAACATTAGATTATAATAGCTACTGAAGAAAAAGCTCGACATAAATTATGTTTTAATAACATTAAATATACTAAGCCTTTGCGACAGAATAAAATACAATGACCCAGATCGCAATGAAAATATAAGAGTAAATTTACTTTTCTTATCTTTCCCTGATAATAATTGAATTAAAACTTTTTTTATTTTTATAAAGCGATATTATTTATTAAATTAGTAAGTAATATATATCTGAAAAAATTATAGACACGAATTAAGTATTTATATAGAAGGATAGAAATATATAATCTGCGAGCGTAAAGCTTGAGCTTCAAATTTCTTCAGGGTAAACATTTTTTAAAAGGTTGAACCTGAATCCGTGAAGAACCGTAATTTAAAAAATAAAATATTAAAGTTTAAAAATGTTTATAACGACTTCATTAAAAATTCTGGAAACGATGAAAGTTATGTAGCTTAGATACTCGTAAATATCGTATTGACCGTGTTAGAGACCGAAAATTAACAATATTAAAGATTAAGAAACTGTTTTAAGAAAATCGAATTTGATTCCGGCAAGTAAATAAAAATGTTATATATAAAAAATTACCTCCTAGCGGAATTACATTAAAAATAAACTGAAATGTAGCTCGGATTCCGGTATTTTCTTTAATGCAGTATGCGATGACTGATAATTTCAGCAATAAATATATTTTAACTTTGTACCGCTAGATATGAAAAAACCAAGTCGTTCTGCTATATTGTAATATCGAGCGATAAAAAGTACTATCGCCTCGTGTTACACTTAGAAGAAAGACTGAACCGAAGGAAAAGGTTTTGCCTCCCCGAGTCGGTACGTATTTAGAAAGAGTCGGATGGATATCCATTGAAAAGGAGATAACCGATTTATTTTTTGAGATAGCATAAAATCTGTCTGAAAAACGGTATCCGAAGATAGCTATGAAAATCAATCTTACCGGTTACAAAAAGTTTGTAACATTCCGTAATATCCGGGTCGTTCGACAAAAACGACGTTAGGTCGGCCGCAGAAAATTTGACCGGTATGGGCTATTACCTCTGGAAGTGTAACATCGTGCGGGAGGAGGGAGTTTGGTTGCATTAAAACCGCGCTTATTGAGCGGTTAGACCGACATAAAATAAAAAAAGCACTTTTATAAAAACCGAACAGTGAAACATGAAGAAATCCTTCGAGTGAATACATGAAACACTAGAATAGATCTTAGTTTGAGACGGATTAAAATAGCGTAGAATGAAATTCCAAATGAATAGTTAGGAATATATTTTTTTTAAATTACTGCACCTCGATTGTGTTAATCGCTGTAAAACACCGACAAAAATATAACATCGATCTATTTTAAGATCGGTATCTTGTAAGAAAGAAAAAATTTAATGATGTATGATTCACCTATATATATATATAGTTGCGTAATCAGGATACGCATCAAAGATAGACAATTTAGAATATTTATATAATTACAGTTTATTGGTTTAAAACCACAAGTAAAACAAGAAAATCATTAATAATAATAGACAATAATAAAACGATTAACGATTAATAAACAAATATTAATAATAGTTATTACAACCATAATAATAATAACAGACAATAAAAAAATCTCACAATAATTGCAACAGTAAATAATAATAATAATAATATTACATGTCAATAACAACAAATAATCAAAAGTGTGAATAGTAATAATAATAAACGAGATTACATACAAAATAGAATTTAAAGTAATCGTCAGAATTTATTTACAGGGTGATAAATAAATAACAAAACTAGAATTCAGTCCAACTGACAAAAGATATAGCATGATCGCTAGTATTAACAATTTTAACCACTAGTCTTGTATTAATAGCAATAGTGCAATAGACAAGACAAGTATAAAGTTCTGCAAATACCTTTGCTACTTACAAACAAAACTACCCTAACAATTTATTAATGAGATTTAGTAGATTATCTCTTTTAGTTATAGTCTTACCGAACCATTTCTTGTGACGTCACCTTAATCGCGACGACTTAGTTCACTTTGAAATTTCGTCCCTTCACTGTCCTCCTCGCGGAATCACATCGTAGGCTCTTCTCGCTGAACCGACCTCGTAACGGCTTCCAAGACTGGTTTGCAGAACTGACATGGCAGACTTTCCTCGCGGAACTGTTTTGTAATCGGTCTTCCCCGGAGTATTTAAACTCCTATCTTCTTTACCTGCCGGACTGGACCCGGCTCGAAGCGCGAGGACGATGGACCGAGCGAGCCCTTTTGTTCCCGTGCATTCTTTAACCTGGTCCGGTAACTCTTCTCACGGAACAAACGTTTGTTTTCTGTTTGTAAGTAGGCAGTTATTACAAAAGATGATTTGTCAAACAGATCTGTTACTAAAGGGTTCTTTTAGCCCCTTTCTGGATTCCTCCCATTATTATATTTTCTACTACTTTCTTCTTAATCGGCAGGAATCCATTAATCAGGTCCGTTATAGCGATCTTGTTACAATATACATTATATATTTACTTGCACCTACTTAAAACGTGTCTGATTTAATAGACTATCTGAACGGGAAATTAAATAACTGTATATTTATCTTACATCGAACAGAACCGTACTGAAGCTAATACTACATATAATTAGAAATATTTCAATTACAGTTTAATTTTATCGGTTACAATTTTGTCCTGAAAAATATGTAATTCTTCTGGTTTTCAAGACTTAAAAACAGGTAGAGGTGCGCATCGTAAGTTTGAATACGGTGTGTATGTCTATATATACAAACAGATATTAAAAATTATTCTTAATAAATAAATTTATTTTATAGTCTGTTACTTTATACTGTAACATCGCTTTAATATTCCTAAAGTCGGTTTTTACATTTTTAATTTTATTATTTTGTAAAAGTAATAACGAGAAACCCGTGTGTTTATAAAAATAAGAAAAGAACTACTTCTTAAAAACTAATTTCTTAATAAGAAATTAACTACTTAGAGACCGCTATAAAACGAGAGCTGAGGATCTATAATCCAGGAATGCGCACTGCTTTTTATCCTAAGTTTTAGAATTAATCTTTTAAAATTTTTATGCAAAATTATTTTGAATATTAGAACGATAAGATGCTGCATCATTAAATTATAAGAATCCGAGACAGAGTAAAATAAAAGTATCTTAAAATTGTCTACTTAGTCGACGTAATTTTATATTTAAAAAACTTTCGCTTTTGTTAAGTCGGAACTGAGAGAGTAACCCATCTGAAAATAAAAAGAATAAAAAAACCGAATTTCGGTTAAGAGTAATGCTTGAATGTATTAAAAAAACAAATACGTTGCATCGACAGCCTCTTTTTGAAGTTGGCAAAAATAAGGAAATTACCGTCATCGAATTTAAAGAAAAATGTTAAACCGTCGAGTTTTTTTTTCTACATTAAATTTCCTTGTAAAACTTATAATTAATTAATTAATCCTTAAAAACATTTTAGCTTATATTATTGTAATTTTCAATTATATGCAGGAAAAAAATAGCTAAATGAGTATTTCTTCCTTGAGATAATTTATTACTTTTTTCTTAGAAATAAATAAGAATATTCATTTATTCATGATTTTTAAATATTTTTTTTAATAAATAATAATAAATTTTTTTTAATAGTAATCAGATCGTATTTTTACAGACCTGTATTGTACACAAAATAATTAATCTATTTTGCATAATTTTTAATACGTAAATAAAGAAAATATTTAATTATTAATTATATTTAAAATAATTTAAAAATTATTTTAATAAAGAATATTTTTTCGATTACAGGATTAAGAATTCTATATCAGCACAAAATCTAAACCGATACTGTCGTAATCAAGCCTAACTCTAGCCTCGGACCTATATAGATACCCGAACGGTACTGGTGTACTCGGATAATATTTTAGTAACAATTTAATGGGATACTTCAATCAATTTAAATTCGGGTGGTAATCGATAACAATAGATGATAATCGGATAGGAGAATATATTAACTCAAAACATTTCTTTTTGTTATGCAGAAAGAAAAAATTAAAAAATATTAAAAAGACTCCATTCATATCGCATTTAAAAGAATATAATAATCGGGACTGAAAAGTTTTTAAAGGATTTTTAAAAATATTTTAGCGTTTCGATTTTATTTTTCTTTAAAAAGACCGATGCAAATCTAAATAAGTAGACGATTTTTTATTAACTTTAAACCGATTTGATTTTATGATTTTTTAAATGCGAAAAATATTTCAAAAGATCTACTAACCGCGTAAACAGTAACGTTACGCTCTGTTAAAGTTGTGCTATTTTCTTTTTTCTTGCTCGGTTTGAGAGTTTTTGGATCGATGATTTTCACATTTAAGCCGCTGTTTAAGCAGTAGCTTTTTTAATAGAGAACGGTTATGTTAAGTAATAAAAAACCGGTGGTTTTTGCAAGTCAAATAAGAAACTTATTCTTGTAAGAGTGATAGAAAAACATATTTTTTTAAAAATAAAACCTACATTAAACCTCTGCAGAGAGGAAAAGATTGTTAACGTACACTACATAAATTACATCGCGGACTGCTATTTTTTAGGCCGTTATCCTATGAATTAGGCTATTTTTTTGCGACAGTCCCTATACAACAAATTTAGCGATACTAAATGTTTATTTAAATTCATATTTTTCATCCGAGACGAAAATTTGTTTTTCATTATTATATACACTTCTTAGTCGATTCAATGCGGTATTTTAAACGATTAAAAATAGTAATCATTTTTGACTCAAATAAGTAAGCGGAAAACCTTTTGGAAACTTGTCCAAACCCCTGATGGTTTGGCAAGGATAATGAGAAAATATTAATTATTAGGTGATCGATAGCGAATATGTTTTGCGCGCAATTTAATTCATACAACGCGATTTGTAGAGCATCAAGAATTATGAATTGCACACACCGATACGGGTTTTATAAATACATAGATGTACCATTTTTTCTGTTATTAAAAAGCTAATTAATAAACTTCAAACCCACCGGAAATGTTATATCACGTCGACCCGCACGTTACGGATTTATATTTATAGTTCATTGCTAAAATTTTTTTTAAACAGTATTATTAGCATGAAGTTTTGGTAAAGCATCAAGGATTCATCATCGACTTTTTGTTGGAAAATTTTAGTCAGTAATTCAATTTATTTTTTCTGATTTCACCCTCTACAGAAACCGTTTCAAAAGATATTTTTCCAACATAAAAATACTAAAACAGGATTTAAAATATTACCGATCGAAAATTTATTATTAAAATTAATTTAAAATCGTACAAGCGAACCTAAGCATCAATTAACGGGTTTCGAATCCTGAAAATTCAAAAGTCTGAATTAACACATGTTTAATATTTGTACTATTTTATTGTTTACGCTTTTATTTAACTTTCTGTGCACAGTCGCACGGTGGGACGGTTAGAAATTTGTCGATAAAATTTAACCCGCTTTCAGATGAGATAAAAGGCTAAAATTCTGCAAACATGCTTGTTGTCGATGACGATGCGTTTTCATAACAAAAAATTCCATAAAAAATCTATTTTCATAGAAAATTTGTTGTTTGCAAATAACGGAAATTCAATCAACCGTGCATGCGTACGAAAAACTTCGACGCAGAGCGCCAGTCAATTGTGCTTTCTGCTGTCCAAGAAAATGAATAGTCTGCCATGTGAAGACGGGTTATATATATATATGGACATCTATCGACTAGTGTAGTGAATCACTCTCTTTTATCTGTTTAGCCTCCGGAACTACCGTTAAGGTATTACTTCAGAGGATGATGTGTATGAATGTGAATGA
>JAAAKQ030474980.1:0-44044 GCA_010016005.3 Zanna intricata | reverse complement strand
CCATGTATGTTGGTTTGTTTTTCTTTATTCTTCCTTCTACTATTAATCTGAGTGCTAAAATTGCTTCTCTTGTTCTTTATGCTTATGAAAATAATTTTATTTTTGCAATGATCATTGGATAAGTTTATGTAATTTTTCTAATCCAGATCAATATCAGATTATTTTACATAGTAATTTTTCAAGGCTATATACCTAAACTTGTTTTTAGTAATTTTTAATGTTTATCATGTACCTTATTTTTCATAGAGTATGTTAGTATTTTTTTGACGTGAATCTATATGATAGATTTTGTTTATGGTACTTAAATAGTGTTGATGTCTAAGAAATTTAAAGTATTTACTCATTTTTATTTGTAGCTTATTTTTATGTGCTCTTTTTAAGTTTATAAATGGAAAATAATACAATCAATTAATTAGACATCACAGTTAGAAAAGATATAAGCTAAAACTAAATGTTTTTGAGAATTATATTACCAATACACTCGAACCTCTGTATAATGAAATCAAGAGTCCTGGGAAAAAATTTGTTAAATAGCTGTAATAAGAATTCCCAGTCTAATTTTTTTTTTACAGACGTTTTATACTTTTATGATGAATTAAAATTAAGTAGTGTTATTTTTCTTAATAGCGCTATAGAAAAAAAATGTAAATGTATTTTTTTTTTTTTTTATGTCATACGTTATATTAATCTAATTCATTCTTACTGTATAAAAACTATATATCTCAGGTAAGAGCTTACTTCATACTTAGAATGGATCAGGGCTATATTTAAATCCTCGTTTACTCAGTTGTAGGGGTTAACACACTGTATTTTTATTTCTAGCACTTAATTTTTTTACAACACAATAAATGAATACTTACTTTTTTAAAGCAATTATAAAACACTAATCCCTAATGCATTCTTTAATTTTTAATAGATAATGTTTATAGTATATGTTATTTTTAATACAATATTAATTTATTACTTGAAAAAGTAATTTTTTTCTATTGTTTCTCTCTTTGAATAAGGTGTACCACAGTAAAAAAAAAAAGAAGTACTTATTTAACTTTTCAAAAATGCTGTCAGGTATTTCATGCTTGAGCTGTAGTCCAAACCCAATTGTTTTTAATGACTGTAAAACCCCGTCTTAGTAGGTTTTCTCTCATCCTGCTGATCTTCACAGTTTCATTATCTTCTGCTTCTTTACCGGTTCAGAGAACTTGTTAAACTATGAAGTACATCAACATCATCCAAAAAATCATAAATTGTAACCTGTTCATCAGCAGTGATGAAATCTTCCAGTATAACTTCGCTACTGACATTTCCAGTTGTTTGGTGAAAATTCCAGTGACTTTTTAACCAAAGATTAACAGAAGATGATCATATCTTCTTCATTCCACTCTTTCATGGTGGGGTAGTGAAACCAGCTTTACAAAATCAATGGAATATTATTTCATTGCCAAAATCCATTAGTCCGTACTTTTGATTATTCAGAAATGCACTCCCAGAAGTCAACAATATTAACAGGGGCAGTGTCTTGTTCTCTTCTATAATGGATACAATTTTTTTCAGGATTCTTTTTCAGTAGGGTAATTTAAAATTTTTAATTATCCCCCTGATCTATTTGTTGTATAATTGAACTTAAGTTTGATGGGAAAAGTAAGATGTTTATATTATTTAATACATAATTAATGTCTTTAAATGTGGCATATCGCTAAAAAGTACAATTTTAATTTTTTTGTCTTGTAATCTGTTTGTCCAGCTTTTTTACCCAATCTCTAAAAATATCGTTAGTCACCCTCGCCTTTTTGTTAAATGTCTAGTAGTCTCGGTCTAGAGATTTAACTACTTGAAAATAACGCAGAGTTTTATATTTGACAACATTTTAAGTCTTTCGGTCCCTAGCATGTTTGCAACCGCTATTGCCATAATTCTTAGTTTATTTGGTTTACCACCAAAGCACAGATCATTTTTAAAAGTTAATGTTTTGTTGGATAAACATATGAAAAATAGACCCATCTCATCTGCATTGAAAATGTCTTTCTGCGTATATTCTTCTAATTATCGGTTTCAACACAGTCTGCTTCCAAGTTTTAACAGTCGTTACGCTAGCAGTTGCACTTTCTCTAGAAATTACTTTATAAATAACAATGTCTTTTAAACTTCTCTAACTGCCCCTGTTGGTGTGGAAACCGCCATTTGTTGCCACTGAGCTGTGTCCTAATGCGGCTCCAAATTCCAAGGCTTTTTCTTTAATTAATGTTCTAATAACAGCTTTTTTCTCATATCTCTTGTCATCCATTTTAAAATGCATATCATATATGTTGCCTTTTAATTTTTCCTCGCTAAATTTTCTTTACGCTGGTCTAGTTCTTTGTAGTATCGCATCCCAATTTTTTAAAATTGTTTACAACTCACTTGGTGGGATTCCAAATTTTGGCCTATCTTTTTTTTTTTAACATCGTTGCCCTTTTAACTTTGTGTATAATGCTAATTTTTTCTGACACACTAAGACACTTGCAAGAATACTTTGTATAAGTATATAGGTATAATTTAGGTATGGAAATCAAAAGCATCACTACCTTAAATGTGAAAAGATTTCCAAAATCTGAATTTAATATCATTATTTTTAAAAAACCGCTTCATAAAAATTATTCATGTTTACTTACATGGTGCATTACATATTATAGAATAACATATTATATTAATATGAGAATGTCACAATTTCATTACATCGAGGTAGAGAATATGTTAAGTAGAAGTAATTTATATATGTAGTTTTATTAAAATGTCGCAGTGCAGTAAAAAAATTTGTAAAATTGAAGTTGTGTAATATCGAGGTTTGTTATATAGAGATTCAACTGTAATAAATAACCAGTAGAATAGTATATTGATGGTTTCATTTGTATTAAATTTAAATACAATAACTATCAAAAATTGGGTGCGAGAGTAAAAAACTCTTATTCAGAACTAAATATTAATAAGCAAGCATGATACATTATGTTACATGATATCAAAATAGTCCATAATATTAAACAATTATTAGTAATAATTTTCTAATCTCAGTTTGAGCTTAAAATGAGGTGCCTTGGAAAGAAGTCCTGGAAGAATTTATTTTGCATTACTCGCTCAGAATTTGTTTTTTGTTTGAAAATATGTATATATATATATTTAGAACTGTCAAGATAGGCTCATCACTTTACTCTTTTCAAAACAAATTTTTTAGTTTACATGCTTAATATGAATTTTACAAAAAAAAAAAAAAATCATCAAAGGCCAGAAATTAAACATTATATATGAAATATTTTAAACATTTTTTTAATTTTGGTTCCACTTATAAAGTTAATTTACTACTTATAAATAGTTTTTCACAGAAATATTTTTAAAAAATATTAGAAATAAAATGGCAAGCCAGTCTCTCTTTAGTCCTTAAAAAATTTATCTATTTTTTTTTTTTTTTTTTTTCTGTTTAACCTCCGGTACCACAATCAAGTATATCTTCAGAGGGATGAGATGAATGAATTTGTAGCGTGTGTGAAAAATGCCATGCCTGACCGGGATTCAAACCCGGGACCTCCGGATGAAAAGCCGAGATGCTACCACTCAGCCACGGAGGCCGGCAGTCCTTAAAAAATTAGTACAATTTAATTTTAGTTCCGCAAAATAAAAAAACTTAGTACTATTGTCACATTTAATTAGGCTTTTACATCCAGTCAAAGATATTCTTTATGATTTATTAGAAAATAGCGTCTTTAAATATTGTTTTAATAATAATAATATACTTGATATTAGCAGATTAATTGGTGAATACCCATTCATTGGCTTTAAAAAAGTTAATTATAATAGTTGTTTGTAAATCTTACTACTACTGAATAGAGATGTGACATTTGTAATTCATTGTTTCGAAAATAAATTAGTATATTAATAAGTTGATTCGAAGTACTTGCCTCAATCCGTCTTAAACCTGTGAACTTTGTGAAGCATCCAAAGAAGCCATAATTAAGGTTGCCTTCACTGACAATATTATTCATTCTGCTAAACGGAATGAATCATAAATAAGAAAAAATGACAGTGAACAATTAACAAAAAAAAAAAAGAATAGTAGAAAAAATATTTTTCATTATATAGATTATTTTTTATTTAAATTTTGCATTTAGATAAATTAAATTGACACAGTTTAATCTTGTAATGCTAATGCAAAATGTACGTCAAAACTTAGTGACAAAAAAGAAGTAGTATTTACTGTTATACTCGTAATATTCCCCTTGGTTATTTATACACTGGTTAAAACAGTGATCCCATTTCTGGAAACTAGGATGACCCAATTTTTTGGTAATTGTTTTTGGCCAAAAACTACCTCATGAATACCATTCCAAGGCTTGGTACATTGTAAAGATGGATGCTCCCTTAATCAAGTCTTTTCTTTCAAATAGAATATCTTCTTTTCAGTACCGTTAATCCTTTTATCAACCATTAAATATTTACTTAAGCTGTCAGATTGTACCAAATCTCATACTCTATTCAAATTACTTTTTACAAATGTCAACAAATCCCCCCCCATCCGGTTTAGGTTAACAAATTAAAATTAATTCATTGGTAAAAACACACACAGATATGATCACATGCTTGAATGAGACCAGTTAACCACTGATGATACTATGGCAGCCATTCTAGGAATTAAATTGTCATAATTCATATTGTTATCGTTTTTGTTCAAATGAGAATTATATATTATTGTAGAAGTTTCCAAGTTTTTAATCTTAACTTGTTTTTAATTTAACTTTTACTAATTTTACATATCATTACAAAGTTTTCTTCTTTTTTTTTTCAGTCAAAGAAATTTGTAAGGTATTGTATCCCTATAAAGCTATCAATGAAGATGAACTTTCATTAAAAGAAGGCGATATAATTACTTTAATTAGCAGAGATGGACAAGATAAAGGGTGGTGGAAAGGAGAGCTTCACGGCCAAATTGGAGTATTTCCTGACAATTTTGTTCAAGTTCTACCAATTGATGAGGTAGCTTTTTGTAAATTATTTGATTTGATTAAGTTTTATTTAAATAGTAAGCATTTTGTCAAAGTCTGTTGTTTATAGTTGTTGTTGAGGTAGTACAGGTAGTCTGCCCTGTTGTAATTAAAGTTAACTTGAATTGTAACATAATATTATTAAGAATATGTAATGTTTTTGATAATACCTTGGCGTTTCAATTTCAAAAACAATGTCAGGAAGTAAGTTATTGACAGTGAAAAAGTAATAATTCTGAGAAATATGTTCACTGTTAAAACTCTTGTTTTTCCTTTAGATTAAAAATATATTTACAAGGTGTGTCACAAAAAAATCTGACCTACTTTCAGATCTCCATGCCATTGTCCGTAGCAAACTCTGTGAGGTACAAGCATAACCAGCAACTTCTCCCGAACTAGCCAGATTCCGCAGTTATCAACAGAACATATTATTCATGCACAATGCATCTTTGTTTAGAGTGCTTTGTTGATGTTTGTCAAAATTTGTAATCACTGAAAATGACAGAGAGATCAAATCAATAAATTTGCATTAAGTTTTGCTTCAAACTTGAAAAAAGTTGTGCAGAACCTATTGAAATGATGCAGAAACCTTTGGAAACTAGTAGATGGGCAAAAAACAAAAAAAGTGTACAAGTGGTTTAAAAATTGCTACACATCTATTAACCCACGTTCTGGCCGACATTCGATCACAATAACACCGGAAAATGTAGAGGATGTGCGATTGAAAAAATCTCATAAGACTACACACAAACTAGGAAGTGATCTTGGAATTCCGAAAGCAAGTATTTGGAAAATTCTAACCGATAATTTGGAACCTCTCGGTGGGGCAAAAAAACCTTTGCTTCAAAAGCAGTTGCTAATGATGAAAATATGCTTAAAAAGATAATAACTGGTGACGAATCGTGGGTTTACAGTTATGATCCCAAAACAAAACAACAGTCTTCACAGTAGAAGCTTCCATCCAAGCCACGACCGAAAAAAACACATCAAAAGTCTAAACAGTGTCAAAGCAATGTTGATGGTTTTCTTCAATTATGAAGGCGTTGTGCACCATGAATATGCTCCAAACAGATCAGACGATTAACAAAGAATTTTACCTTCAAGTTCTGAGAAGATTGCGTGACGCAGTGAGGAGAAAACAGCCACATTTTTGGGCGCCCACAATTTGCTTCATCTTGACAATGTGCCAGCACATTCATCAAATCTTGTGCAAAGTTTTTTGCAAAACACCAAATTAGGCAACTTTGCCAGCCTCCATACAGTCCTGTCATAGCCCCCTGTGACTTTGGCTGTTTCCAGAACTGAAAATTCCACTTAAAGGGCACCAGTTCAATGACAACATAGGAGATTCAGAAGAATGTGACAAGAGTATTTAAGGCCATTCCAAAACCCAAATTCTTGAACTGTTTCAGAAAATGGAAAGACAGAAGGGAGTGTATTATACAGTCAAATGGAGGGATTACTTTGAAGGATGCCACAAACCAGATGACAAAGAATGTCAGCACGGAGAATTCCAAAGTAGGTCGGATTCTTTTGGGACACACCTTGCATATGTCACATTTACTACTATATTCATTCTCTAAAAAAAAAAAAAAAAACGGTACTTTTAATGTGGTTTCTTTAAAAAATAAAAGATAAATGGTAGGCATCTGAAAAATTGATAAAATATGGTAAACTACCAAACTGTTTGGATAAGGTTTTAGGTTTAATAATAAATTAAACCTAAAACCTTATCCAAAGAATAGGTTTTAATTACAACCTATTTACTTTTCAGATTTCAAAACCATTACGACCACCTACTAAAGCATCGACAATTACAACGAACAGAGTTAGAGACTCAATTACTAAACCTACACTTAACTCCAGCTCTGGATCACCACCTACATTACTAAATACTAATTCATCAATATCACAAAGAAAGGTGCTTGATACTCCACTTAAAACAGGTTTGCATTTTATTTATTCATTTACATTTAACTTCCTAAAAGTTTACTTTTAATTCAGGTTGTGCATAAGTAATTTTAGTGTTTAAATTTAAAAGATCACTACTGGGATCTGTTTTAATGTTTACGAAGGCTTTATTTATTGCAAATTTTTACTATTGAATATTTTTAAATTAATTTAAGAAACGTAGCTACAAAAATTGAAGTTCTGTTTAATTCATAGCAAGCTATCTACTCATTAGATCAGATAACTCAGTGTCTTGAAATTTTGTGTAGCCTCTATAGATGTCAAATTACTTTGTCCTGCTGTTGCTTGACTGTAGTTCATATTGCTGTGTTAAATTCTTATTTTAAAAAGGCAAATAGAAAAAAAAATTTGTAAATTGGGTATCGTCCTATATTAAGAATGTTTTAGTCCAGAACCCATTAACATCGCATGCTTTTTTAAGTTTTCATGTTATAAAATGTTACATTCATTAATAGTTGAAATTTAAACCTTAAAATTGTAATTTTTTAAGATGGGTGGATATAGGAACAAAGGAAGATGTGCTGTGGCAAATCTATGAAAAAGATGCATTTGGAAAAATAAAGTTAAAAGAAGAGACAGACTTATAAGCCACATGTTAAGGCATCCTGGAATAGTCACTTTGATATTTGAGGGACAGATAGAAGGAATAATGATGCAGGCAGGCAACGTTTGGAATATGTAAAACAAATTGTTAGAGATGTAGGATGTAGAGGAAACAACTGGGACTTGATAGGGAATCTTGGAGAGCTGATATATATATATATATATATATATATACTTCCTGATCAGTAAGTTTTTATATACTACTTCAGAAAAAAAGAATGTACTTTTTTTTTATTGCAAAAGCTTTTATAGGAATAACTAATTTTACTTCTTTTATATTGATAATGTGAAAGGAGTTTATATGAATATACAGAAAATAGTCTGTTCTAGTTATTGCAGAATGTAAAACACAATATGGGAATTTGATGTTTGTGAATTTTTTAGTATGGGAACCAGAAAGTTTTTTTTTTAATCTACCCATACTGTTATTGATAATTCACGTAACTTTATTGTACGATGTAAAATTAAATATTCAGGTTTCATGTAGAGGTGTATGTAGTAATTAAAGAATAACTTCAAACAAATAATAAATGAACAATGCTAATTGGATAGTGACAATCAAAACCTTATTAATTTTTCTACATAATTTAAAATTTAAGCACTTGTCATACAAAATATTATGTTATATCTCTTAACAAAACAATTTTTGCTTAAAAAAAAAAAAAATATTTTATTTAAAGAAACAGATTACTCCAAGCCAGTATGGGCTGCATAATAGCTATTCATACACAATTTTTTTAATTTTTACAACCGGTTGACCGATATCATTGTCATTAAAAAAGATAGTTTCAATTGCTTTTATACTGTACAACCGAGCAGGTCAGAAAAGTTTGCAAATTTATTGTTTTTCTGCTTGGCATGATAGAGAAATGTACTCCCCAAACTAAACTGATGGATAGATTAGCCTATCTCACCATTCTGTGGATGTTGACAGACTATTAGATACTCCATTCTAAAGGTATTTGAACTATCTTGACGAAGCACATATTTATCAGTAGCTATCTGCTAATTGTCAATAGTATCTATCCTTAGGAGTTGTCATTTCTCTTCACTTTTTCAGTTATTAAAGTTATTAAAAACAATGTAAATTATTCAATATTCATTCAGCGGACCTATTACACCATTTTCTTACACATGATTTATTCATAACCTCATAATTATATATTTCTTTGCAAAGCAAACTATATTTTTTTGCTTTTAAAAATGCACATCTACTTTGTCAAGAAAATAGTGTGTAACCATCATAAAATTTGATGAAAAATAAAATAATGTTACAAATAAAGTAATGTTTTGGAAGTGAACAGTTTAATAATTATAGGCATATGACTCTCATTGTTATCAGAGAATTTTATTATAGACTATGATATTATGTATTTTTCCCATGAGAAAGCCTTGCGTATGTGTATACATAGACATTTTAACGAGCGATATATGCGCGGTTTTGTCAGGGTTGAAGTTCGACAACATACATGGTGGAGATAAGCTAGACTGAAGGAATTCTTTTTTTTTGTTGTCGCTCAGCCGTAGAGACGTTAAGTTGGGTTGTGAGGGAAGTGATGTTTTGGAATGCGACGTGATTGCGTAATTGAGGTAGCGATGTGTTTTTTTTGGACTTCTCAGTGACAGATGGCGTCAAAATTAATTAAAACAAAAATTTAAATATGTAGTGTGTTAGTTATATGCAAAGGATTTTAAGGTAGGAGTTGTCATATTTTACTTTTGCTATGCATCCAGACGGACGAAGATATACTGGTAAACAAATGGTCAGATTGTAGTATATGAACCGACGAATGTTGAGAGATCTCTCCTGATATAAAATATTACTTGTAATATAAATATATTTTTTTTAATGGGACAATATTATAAAAGATCATTTGTAATATGATTTTTGTATATGTTTGTAATTTAATTTCTTACTGGCCAGTAAAATCTCTAGTAGTATGAAAATGTCACTTCCGAGACTTGTAGTAGTATAAGTTTTTCTTTTAGATGTACTATTTATTTGTTTTTATATTTATTTTTTTGTTTGAAAATTTAAAATATACATATATATCAAATGTATTTTTTAACTTATAGTAATTTGTGCAATTCAGGCATAGTCAACGGAGTACATCATTTCGCAGTTTCCATATATTTTCTTGTATTTTGTATTTACTTAAATAAGCACAAAGCTTGCAAGTGATAGTATTTACTGTCATAAAGCTCAGCTCTGTGTGAACAAATTCAGCAGGAAATAAACTTGATTTTGTAATGTTAATAAGGGTCTAATGTGAAAATATATTGAATTTTGAAATAGCATAGAAAATTTCATCATTTTGAAATTTGTTAATTTTTCAAACAAAATAAATTTGGTTATGCCTTCAGACATTATGGTTTATCAATGTAAAGTATCAGATTATTAACTTTTTATTATTCACCTTAGTTTTTATTTTTTTAGTTATAAATAATAATAAATTTTGTTGTGATAGATCACTTTGTATAAAATATTTATCTTGCAGGAAAATTAAGTTTTAAAAATAAACTTTTTCTAACTAAATAATATATTTTAACTATTAAAAATAACACTGAGTTTACTTGATATATGAAGTTTTATTTAGTGAAAATATAAATGTAATATATGTTTGTAATTATTTTGTTTATTTATTCATCATTTGTAACTTCTGCAGTGTATGTGTTGTAGCATTAATATTTATGAGTACATTTGAGATATATATACACATGGGTATGTTTATGTGAGTATTTTATTGATTAAATAATAGAAAGCTATGTGTTAAAATAGAGAAGCCTGTGTAATGCTCTCTCAGCTGTTAACTGTAGTGAGCTCTTTAAACTGTTACACAAGGTGTACAGTTGTTTGCTATATTAAGATGTTTAAGCTTATTTACAACTAATAATTTGCACGAGTTGATGGAAATAAGTATTCACCATTTTTTATTGTTTTGTTGTTTGATCGTATGAATATCTAAGAGAAAATTTTTCTATATAAAATATTAACCTAAATCAAATTTTCTTTTGCTATATTCAGATATTAAATGTATCATTTTGAAAGTTTTCAGTGTAAGTTTACATAAATATTATATTTTTTAGATTTGATTTTATTCTTATTTTGTACATGTGTATTTTTCTGTAAATTTGTGTAATGTGTTTCTCATGGTGTTTGACTTAAAGATGAGAAGACAAGCCCACCAGGTATCAGTAGAAAGCCAACCTTGCCTCCACCACCTCTTAAAAAACCACAACGAAGTCCAAGCGGATCATCAAAGCAACCACCAATCTCTAGTCTTACAGTTAGCGACATGTCATCAGTCAGACCTGAAAATACAACAGGTAAAGGACCCAGATCTATACATTTAAAATAATTAAACCTATAAAAATTCCTTATTCTGGGTTATATTTATAGTTTTTACGATTTTGTCATTTATAAGATATGAACTAAAATTCATAAAATAGTAAACTAAAATTATATAGTTTACTATTGAAAACTGCAATTGATAGCTTGTAAAAATTTCCATGATTGTTAATAAAACTTTTAATGAATTTGAATATAAAAAAATATATAAATACATGTTGACTCAGTATCATTCCTTAACACATGACAATGTACAGGAGTTTTAATTCCTATATAAAGTAACTATGTCTACTACTGTTGATGATCTTCAAGAATTAAAAATTATCAAATATACAGTTCTAATTATCGATTAGCCACACAAATAATTATGTGAATATAATCCTACATAACAGAAGAAAAAAAATAGTTTTATAAAATATTACCTAATACTGCAGTAATTTTTACAGTAGTCAGAATAGAAAGAATTTCTTAAAATGCTTCAAATAAATAGTCAAATTATGCATGTCGGTTTTAATAATCGCATTTTATTTATGGATTTTAACCTGTGTTTACTGAAAGTCTATACATGTAAATTTCATTCTGTGATAAGATTTTATTTAGATACAAATTATCAGGAGGTAACCTAAACACTAACAGTAACAAACATAAATTGGTCAAGTGTCCTCTTGGCATGAATCTACTATTGTTGTAACGTATAAGTAATCCCCTAGCGTGATAATCTGATATGTACCAACCAAGTCATATTGATGAGTTGAAAGTATTGTTAAAAAATGTGTTATTCCTAATGTAACTGGGTAACATAAATCAGAATATTCATTAAATTAGAAATTAATATTAAAAATATGTACAAAGGATTGTTTTTAATGCCTCGCTTTCCAAAAATAGAAATGAAGACCCTCAAATTTGTGAAATAGTATTAATATGAGCTGGTAATGTGATTTAACCAGTCTGTTTGCTTAATCATGTATAAATATTACCGTAAGCAAACAATCATAATATGAAAAATTCCTTTGACGTTCTCTGTTGTCTTTAGTTTTTTAACCTTTTTTATGTAATAAAATATTATTTTTCTACTCTAGTTTTAATTTATTGTGTACAGTTTTTATATTTCCCATAATATACCTTAAGAAATGAGAGAATAAACTTGAACGCAATATTTTTAACGCTAAAAAATGGTCCTTTTTTTATATACTGTGTTTAAAACATAATAATATGTTATATTATAACATATTATTATGTTTTAAGATATATTATATCTTAAACAAAGATGTTCAACAAAGAGATTGATCGATACAACCATTGAAATACACAGCACAAGTATTGGGCATCAACACATCCAGAGCTATTGATGTCGTAACTTATGTACTTAATACAATGGTTTTCCATGTTATAGATTCCCATATTACTGTAAATAGACATTATTAATATTTATTTTATTATAAATGCAATGGTAATGTGTTGGGCATCAACACATTCAGAGCTGTTGATCAACTTATGTGCATAATACAATGGTTTTCCATGTTAGATTCCTATATTAATCCTTTAATTTTATTAATAATTTAATTTAATATTAATTCCTTTAAAGAGACAATATTAATATTCATTTTATTATAAATGCAATGTACTTCCATCAAATTGACATTCTGACAATATGTAACAACAAGAAAATCTGTTTTTTAGTACAGTATTTAGTTTGAGATGCAATTACTTCTGATTTAAAAAAAAACATCTTTAAGTAAATAAGCGAGATTACATATACATTTACAACAGAAATCGATACCATAACAATTTATTGATTTGAGTAGAATTCATTTCAGTGACTCTTATGACTATTCCATCATATACATACATGCCTACTTAACCTGCATGCAGACAGATAAATAAACGTATCAATTCAAAAAATGATATCCATCTATGTTAACTTTCTATATTGTATCTACTTCTAATATGTTTTGGAACTCTACTTTATCTTCAGAAAATCACTTGCTGGAGAATGTCATCGCATCAAGATAAAATGAAAAAAAAAAAAAAAAAACATTATACTCATAGTCATAACACAATTAACAATATATAAAACCATGCGCAAACGCGATGATAGTTATAATTAAACCTTAGATAGTTATAATTTATTAAATTATCAATTGTAACTTGGGTACATTAAAATTAATTTTACAATAATTTATATATTTTAACCGATCGAAGCTATTATGATTGATTGAACCCTAATTGATTTTGGCGTATTTTATTAAAATTTCCTTATTGTTTGAAGTAATTTCTACGATAAAAAAATGTGATCATACAGCTTATTACAATTTTTTAGGGCTCCATCCAATTTTCCAGATTTGGTTATTTACTTAAATACAGGAAGTAATTATATACCTGAATTTATGTCTTAAATATCAATTATTAAGAGCAATAGAAAGAATAACATGTTATTCTAAGTTATCAAGTTAGCAAACAAATGTGTATCATTAATTTGTTAATATCACTGATTAACAGGCAATATTTTATTTTAAACAAATCAAATCGCAAAATAACATCCCTTTCTTAGAGGAAGCATTACTCATAGAGACTGATAAGAAACATCAAACTTTGTTTCTCAGCAGAAATGGTTTGTTTTAATTTATTTCTTTACAGTACTTTGCAGTATTTTTTTTTTCTTTCTTACGGTTTAGGATAATCTTAGGAAACCTATAAACCTTTTGGTTTTCATGTCTTAACATGCAGGACTTGAAAAAACGTATTTTGAAAAATTATAAGATAAGATTGTAAAAAATTTATTTAAATATTAATTCTATAAAAAAAAAAAAAAAGAAAAAAGTCTTTTTATTATAATTTCAATTTCTGATTTCAGTTGGTAGCTCTAGGTCGCCTGCAATATCACCTGCTGCATCTAAATCAGCAGGTAAATCACAAGAAACAAGTCCTTCTCAACCAGGCAAGCTATCACCAAGTGTTAGAAAAATTGAATCAGGTGACGGTATAGATGGTGCCGGTTTAAGTCTCTTTTCATCTGGTTCCAGTTCATATAATTTAAATCATCATAATGAAAGTTCATATAATTGTGAGATTGATTTAGATTGTGTTGGTCGAAATGCTATGTTAACACACCCTACTGCCTCTAGAGTTCGTGCACCTCGACGTAGGCCACCAAGTAGTTTCTCCACAAGAGATGTATGTTTATTTGATTTTTTTTTTTTTTTTTTCATATGGTTACTATGTTATGTGCTTCAATTTGTCGTGCAATTCTTTTATAATTAATTTTGGGTTGTTTTCTATTATACAGATGCCACTACACATTTTACATTTAGTTGTATGAAATTATTATTACATGAAAGTTAGGCATTTATTTTTCTAATATTATTTATAAAAATATTACTTACTCAGGTTTTTAGTTACCTATGCATTTCAGATAGTCAATACTGCTTTATCATATCCTAGGCTTTCTTCAAATTGATCTCGATTGCTTATCAGCTGCTACCACATGAACTCACTGAAATAGCGTTCTATATGATGATGAGCTGTTCTACAATGTTTCTTGTTGCATCATTTCGCCAATCCCTATAACCTTTCTGTTGTCTATATGTGTACACTTGTAGATGGATCAACAAGATTATATTTGTATGGTTCACTTTGAAATTATGAAAACCTCCCCTCTCAATTTTGTATATTCAGTATAACCTCACCAGGTATCGGAGAGTATGTTGTGGTATCACCTTGAATTGGTCTCTTATAGCTTCAGCAGAGTAGGAACTTTCAACAGAATCCACCAAAAACCCCACTGTTACAGAAAAATATCACCATAGTGATTTTTATGCCTGTTAACTACTTCTACAATTTGGCTGATTCATCAATTTTCCAGTTCCCCTGTTTTTCAAAAGCCATATGCTTCTCATAGATAATTATTCCAATCTACAATAGTCCTTTAGCCATGACTAACTCTCTTTCGCACTAATTCACATTGGTCAGTTCATGTATAATCGATAAAAACAGCAGTTTGTTTGTTTCTGAGTAACAAACAGGAGCCTAGAATTGCATAACCAATTAAAGAAATGCATACTAATTTTTTTTTTATGGTTTGCCCATTTATTACACCATACAGCACCTTTTATTTTATAAATGCTATATGGTTGTTTTTTTTTTCATTTGGAAATATACTGTTTTTTCTGTTAGTATAAAACTGAAGTTTCTTTGGTACTTGGTACTCATATTGAATTTCACAGACAGTTGTGAAGTAATACTGCATTACTCAAAAACTATGCTCAAGTCTAAAATTAAATATTAATTTTTAATTTAAATATAGTAAACAGAATGACAAGCAGGGAAGAACATCGCTTAATAAACCAGTTAAATAAATAATCATTATGTTTTTCCGTTTAATTTTATAAAAAAATTTTGTAATATTTGGAAAATTTGTAGTGGTTTTCTTATAATAGAAAAGCACATATTTTGTAATTCAGTTGAATTTTATAATTCAATTACTTTTCATCCAGAAGAAGGCAAAACAATTTTGGGAAAAAAAACAGCATAATATTTATTCTGATCCTGGAATGAACAACCTGCGTTACTTTTGACATCACATGTAATGAGACTTTAATATTTCATTGTGATCCAGAAACTAAACAATACTGTACTGAGTGACTTCAGAATCATAAGGATGAAAAAATGTAAATGAGCAACTCAAAATTCAAGGAACTCAATGTTAAGTTTGATTTTCGAATCCACTCCTGTGAATTTTATTCCCAAAAATCAGAAATTTGCTAAAGAGAGTATCTGTTTTAGATGCAAACCTTGGTTTCAACAACAAAAACTTAGCTTGAAATAGTTTATTCATGGAGATTGAGAATACAATAAATGTTAAAAGGGTGGATTTTAATGTAGTTTGAGTATTTTAAAGCAAGTATTTTAAATGGAATTTTATAGCATGGCTTCATTGAATATTTTTATACTAATTATTTAATACTATATACTGCATTATTATAAAATTATTAAAATGAAATGATTATGTCTACAGATCTATTTATCCATCGCTTACCATCGTGATAAAATCATCATTATTAGCATGTTAATGTAAATGGTTTAAGCAAATTTTATTGCTTTTTAAACATCCTTAATTTATAAAATATTAAATTTACTTCTTACATGCTCTAATGCTAAAAGTTAGCCATTGAAAGTACTAAGCATTTAAAAGTACCTCCATAAATTGATTAATTTCATAATTATTATATAGTTGTTGGTTGCTTGGCAGATAGTGTCTGTTCCATATCTGCATATTCTTCAATATTAATCTGATGGTTTAACATATTTTTGATCATGCATTGTGTATGTTATTGTTTGGTTCTTTTTTTTATATGGAGTAAGTATGTATATTATTCATATTACAAAGTTTTTACAATTTATCCCCAGATTTTAATTTTGCTTTGTAAAATGAGATCAAACTATATCTGATAAATGTGCCTTTTTTTTCTTTTTTTCTTTTTTTTTTTTCAGTGGAAGACAAACAGATATAAAAGTTAAGTCAGATAAAGTTGTACATTGAAACTGCGTTGGTACAGTTCTATTTACGTTTTTAATTAATTCTGTCTACATTTTAGCTCTTTGTAATATTAAGAGAATTGCAATATATTAATGCATAAACATGTTTGATGGAGAATAGTTAAGCGTGATTTTAGATTGAGTATTAAATGTTTCACTTCATTTGGAATTACAACCATCTGTTGTATATTAGAGGAGTTATAATTTTTTTTTTTGTTGTAATTAAATTCGTTATGTAACCGTAGATTATTAGTAATTTTCAATTGTAAATTTATTTGGCTGTAAATGGTTTATTAACTTTAAAAATTAAGAACTGCTAACCACTATAAATTTAAATATTACTGTTATGCATTCACGTGTTATTTTTGTATTACTACATCAATAATTATTATTGTTTTTATTTTAAAGGATTCTTCTAACATTACAAATTCTCTTGGACTGATGAATGGCAGTGTTGATACTCATGTAGATAATAAAGGGCAAGGCACAAATAATGCGTGGCTTGAAGAATTAAAAATGAGTCATGCTAGGAGACAGTTCTCGCAAGGTATATCTTATTCATCACTACATTCTATTATATTACACAATATTGTTTTTAATATTTATAGGTTACTAATTTTTGATCATTATGTGTAATTATAAATGAAATACCAACATATATTTGCATACTCAGATGTATAAAATTAATTTGAATTTATTTTTACTTTAGCTTATAATAATTTTTCATGAATTGATTTTTCAGTTATTTTTAAGAAGATTATTTGTACGTGTTTAAAATAAAACATATCTTTTCATCATTAAAGAATACTACTGATTTTACATGAACAAGTAAATTTAAGTAGCTGGATAATAAACAGATTAACTACAATGACTGTAACAACCCTGAATTTAATTTTTTAATTAATATAACAATTTTAAAATGGTGTGCAAATTTAAATTTGTATAAAATTATTAGATGCCAGACATTTTTTTTTTTTTTTTATCTACCAAGTACATTACACCCAAAAATGACAAAAAAATTAAGTAGTTCAGGGATACATTTAATTTAAAAGATTTAAAAAAATCTTTTATTTCATGAAAAATGGCTTTACTGAAATAGAAATTCTTAATCTTCAAAACAAGTATTTAAAAATGAAATATTTCTGTAGTGTTGAATATGCAGGTATTTTAGGAAGGAAGATCAATTTTGTAGGATTTTTTTCTCAGGAAAATGTAATAAAAATTCCCATGGAAATGTGTTGTTTTAATTATGAATGAATGTTTTAGTTTTACGGTTATGAAGAACTCTTATGTAATTTTTTTATATTTAAAAAAAAAGTTTTTTTAATTTATTAGTGCCAACACTTTTTCAAGAGAATAAAAACATTTGCTACAAACTAAAGAAATTTACCTTCTAACTATATCAGATAATTTACTTGTTATAATATCTTGTTTTTATTAGTAACATGTTTTTTTAGAGGCTGTCATAAAATAGAAAAAACATGCCGACAGAAGATTTAAAGACTTTTAAACATATGTTTTAGAAGTATCTTCAAATAATTTATATTTTATACTCTATAATCAATAAGTAACTTGCAAAATAATACTTTGATCGGTTTTCAAATCTTTAGTAACATAGTGATCCTGTGTTCTATGTATGATTTCAAAAAAAAAACTAAACTCAATATTTTTACAACAGATAAGTGAAATTCAGTACCTCTATGTTTTTACATTGCTCTAGCCACTGAGTAAACATTATGTGCTGAAACATGTTTCATGGGATAGCCTACATGTTTTATTTTAAGAGCTTCCTTAAGTTCTGGTAAAACTTATGGTTTGTTTATATACTTCCAAATATTTCAAAAGAAAGTAATCTAAAGTGGGAAAGATCTGGCTAATGAGGGGGCATAGAATATGTTGTGAGACCAGGCACTATATTGTGAAGCAGTATGATATCTTTGCTCTGAGATTCAGGCTGTTTTTTCAATACTGCTTCTGTTGCTTTGTTAATAAGCATGTTAACATGAGCTATTTATTGTTAATTGATCTTCTTGAAAATTGACAAAAACCAATCCTTCTGCAACCCAAAAGTTGTCATCATGAATTTTCCTGCTGATGGTTGACTTCAGAATTTTCCACTTTATGTTGTGTTTTTTTATTCTGGTTTATAGTGATGAATTCTTATTTCATCACAGATTAGAATGCTCTGCAAAAAAAGAGCATCTCTTTTCTACTGATACTGTTGTTTCGATTCTGTACATATGTGACCATCTTGTCTCCTTATAGTAATCTGTCAACTGTCTTTGAACCCATCTTGTGCTTACTTTATAGTACTTGAGCTCGGTGGTGGTAATGTTATGAACGGTACTAACACTTACCTGTAATTTTTCAACTACAATCTCAATTGAAATCTGTCTTCTTTGACAGTCTATGTGAATTTCAAGTGCTAGAGGTGAAAATTCAATTAGACTTTTAGAACAGTACTTGTCAGTAACTATAGTTTGAGAGTCTTTAAATTTTTCTGTACTTGTACAAATTCCTGTAATTCTTACAACTTTGTCCATATATTTTGGTGATACGAGAGTTAATGTTGACTGGTTTTTTCACCTTTAGAAAGCCAAAAAAAGATTACTCTCTTTTCCTTTTTTGTTTCTATTTAACCTCCAGAACCTGCACTTCAGAGGATAATATGTATGAATATAAATGAAATGTTGTAGTCTTGTCACAGGTGGACCATTCTTGAGATATGTAGTTAATTGAAACCCAACCACCAAAGAACACTGGTATCCACGATCTAGTATTCAAATCCATATAGAATTAACTGCCTGTACTAGGATTTGAACCTAAGAACTTTCAATTCAGCTCATTTTGCAGTGATGAATTTAACCACTAGACCAGTGGTTCTCAACTTTTTTTTGTTTACGGCACACTTTCACACATCACAATTTTCTGTGGCACACCGCACGTTTTGACAACAGCACGTATGCTGACTTGGTAACACTAGGAGTCCCTGATTTCAATGAAATGCAAATTCATTGAACTTTTTGTGTAAGAAATGACAAGTTCAAATTTCACATTGAATGTGTTAACAATATGTAAAAAATATTTTTTTAAATTTTTCCAAAGTAATCAGTGTCAGTCAGACGTTTCACACACGAAGCACACGAAGCTGATCTTGCAGCACACCTGTTGAGAACCACTGCACTAGACAACCCTGTGGGTTATCACTATCTTGTGTAAGATTTATCATTTTAAAATATGATTTTATAAACAATAAACAGTTTTACTCAAGCAGCTGATCAAAACTCATTAACGGGTTTACCAACTGTAGGTATTAACTCTACCAACTGTTTTGCCTCCACAGCTATTTGTTTTTAATTATTGAAAACCTCACAATATTTCTAATTTTTTGATATTGTCACCTTTGTATTACATGTTTTTCATTAGTGTATTTTTTATCTATTTTATTTATTCACTACTATTCATAAATAGGGTAACTCTATTTTGTTATATGATAAAGTATATTACTTTTAAATATATTCAAATTTTTTTTTTTTTTTTTAGATTTTTTTAAATTTGAATTTATAAATTTTTTATAGAACATTGTATATAGGTAGACAAATTTCTAAAGAAATTCAACCAGTGGCCAGTCAATGTGAAATTTGCATACAGCTATAGCCAAGAAAAGATATAAAATAAAATTCATAAATCATATTTTATTCAATTGCACATCCAAGTATTGTAACCTCAAAATTGATATCGATTATAGCAGTTGAAAGAAAATTAATAAAATCACAGAATAAAAAAATTGATAAAGGAACTAAGATAATTCTTCTTAATAGATAATTATAAAAAAAACTGGTTATTGTGAAACGTATAATTGAATAGCTTATGTGTTACAAGGACACAAGTGCACAAAACCATTTTTGGCAAACCATGAAAATATGGTTTATGCAAACTGTGTATTAATTTTTCGTTCACAACAAAAGTATAGTGATTTTTTACCATAAAATGAATTATATTGTATTTTATTGGACTCGTGAATAATTAAAAGGACTAAAAATGTATGAACATGGGCCCTTTTAACATGTAACGTGCTACTCTTAGTAATAATATACACAGACACATTATACATGAAAATTCTTTATTGTAATTAAAGTAAAATAAGAAAACAAACTTTGATAACGCTTCTTACCATTTTAAAAAAATAATAGACAATATACCTTGAATCATTTCCATCACCAGCTCTTTGACAAGCTGAAATTATACTGTCATAATATCTCTTGTACTCATCTGAAACATATTCTGTCCACTTTTAATGTCTTCTAGTTTAGATGCCTTCACAGGGGACCCCTTCTTTATACTAGTAGATCTCAGGAAGCTACATTTGATTTTTTAATGTTTTAGCCACACCATGAATGCTGCACAGCATTTTGCATACACCAGTCATTTTTTATCAAATTTAAATTGATAGAAATTGCTTATTTCAAAGAAAATATTCTCATTCCTATGTTTATAGATATGTGGTTTCTACACTAACTGCAGTTAACTCCAAAAAGTCATTGTTTTTATGAAATTGAATGTTTGATTTTTACTATATTTACAATCAAATCTATTTAAATCAAATCAAATTCATTGACAGTATATAACCAATCTTGCCTTCTAAGAGCTCTTTTTATGATAGAGAAATCCATATCACAAGGCAGTTAACTTGACATTTAACTGGGAAAAATTGTTCAATATTTTCGAATCAGAATCTTTGAAACGGTGATTTTTGTCCTGACCTAGACAGTTGTCAGTGTACAATGTCCAGAATAATGTATTCAACAATGTAACAGAGGTCAACAATGATCATTTATAAACTGACTTGGGAAAGAACAAACCTCATCAGGGTCTTTTTTTTTTATCTTCCTTCATGGTTAACATATATAACAGTCTTCTATGTTGTTTAACAGAAAATATTAACATTAAGCTAAGCTGCTGTAGATAAAATAGTTAATTCTAAAAGTACTCTTACTGCAACTCGTTTGGTCACATCATTTAAATGAGGTGACTAATTTTATTTTTTAGTTTCACACAAGTGCAGTAGCAATCAACCAAACTTAAACCTTAAATTAAGATTATTTTTGAAAGTAAGACCTGTAAGTAGTATAGCATATTTTAAAAGTAGGATACTTTTCTTTAAGGAGACTAAGCATTGTTGCTATATTTAACTCTGAATGTAAAAAACTTAATGCTTTTTCAGCATAGTGACTTTTTTTTTATGGGAAATTATTCCATATGTTGACATCTCTTTTATATTAGTTTCCGTGTCACCTTCAAATCCCTTAATCGTCTAACTCTTAAACATGCCTGGACTTGAGAAGTACCAGCCATTAAATTATACGAAAATGAAGACTGCCTTATAAAATTCTCCTCTTCATTTCACAATTTTTCTTTATTGCATTTTCTTCGTCGCTTAATAGAAATATCAATTAACCCAGAAAGATAAATATCTTGCATGTCCTTGTTGGGAAAGTTTTCTATATTAATCATAAATGAATTTTATATTGTCTATGCCACCAAATTTTATAAAACATTTATTACAGAAACAAATAAACAAAGACAAATCAGTAAGAGATAAAATTAAAAAAAAAAAAGTATCTATTAGAAGTTGAATATTGTCAACTGATTAATTAACAGCTTACCTGAATGTAGGGTTTCAATAAAAGTGGAATGTAAATTAAAATATTTAGAACATTTAACAACAAATAAAATAAAAAGATGAATCGACAAAAATTAACCTAAAATAATAGTTCATTCCCTGTTAAAAAGTAAGGTTAAGTCTTATACTAGACTGGATTAGATTTTAATTAACTAATAACAAGGATTAAGAATATTTTTAATCCTTAATTTCAGATTGAAAAAGAAAATAAATTTAACTTAAAAGAAAATCTTACCTGTAAGGTTCTCTTGGCTAAAGAAAATCAATGGCACTTCCTTCATGATTAATATAAGCTTCTCCAGTTATCTTAGCTTTCTTAATAGTGTTTCGCTGAAATAGGTCTGACTGTCATGTTTGTTTTATTTGTAGCATCATACGCAAATTCATTTGTATTTATATCATTCTCCTCCATTTTTAAATAGAAAAATTATGATAAACACCAAAAACATATATTGTAAAACACATATTGGTTTGTTAAAAACAAATCAATACGTACGACGATTCAGCAAATTCATGTTTTCTTGGTTATGTTGACAATATGAGTTTGATGTCTGTTACATATGGCCTTTTACCTTGAAATGAAATTTATTCCTACCATCATAAGCTTTAACAGTTACGAGTTACAAGTGTCTTTTTAACACCAAATGAAAGACCTAGTTAAATAACATATGTTGGATGAAAAAAATGAAAATTGGAAAAATGTAACATCTGCCCTTTTAACATGGAGCCGTTCAATTAGTTTTAAAAGTTAGTTTTTTTTTTTTTTTTTTTTTTTTTTTAAGTTAATAGTTTTTTTTTTAATTCTACATTAATCTAATGCTGAAGTTTAAAGTTGCAGTATTGTTTTAAAAATATTTTTTAAATTGGTCACATTATTATGGTAATTATTTGACAAGGTTTTTTTCTCTAATTATTAACATTCATAAAGGTATGGTATACACTTTAATAGAAGAAAAAATACTTTGGTTACATTGTATTTTATTTTTCATTCATATTTTAAGTTAATTATTTCTGTTGTAGTACTAGAGATTTCCCATGTTAAATCTTCATAAATTAAATGCTCTATTTCTTACTGTATATTACACTTCAAACAAGTACTGTTGTTTTGTTTTTCATGCATCTGTAAACTCATGTTATATACACTTCCTGTATCCCATAACTCTGTCTCACTCCTTTATCCATTCTTTTTATTCTTTATGAAAACCTGCCCAACCATATCTAATTGGTTAACCGGTCGTAGCATTATTCTCATCTCACAGTAAAGTAAAGCAATCAATATTGCTTTACCCATATGTTTTAGTATAATTTATGTAGCTAATCATTTTTGTATCTCCCCTCCATTGTTATTACTTATATATCATAGTTGTAATTTATATTTTCATGTATATGCTTGTGTTTATTTCATTGTTTACCAGTGTATTTCTGCGATCCTCTTTAACTACTTCTTACCAAGTTATAAATACTTTATTCTTATTAAATTCTAGTAAGTCCTAATAGGTGTGTATGTGTGTGTGTGTGTGTGTGTGTGTGTGTGTGTGTGTGTGTGTTTCACATATATTTGAGTTTGTTTTAAATTGTGCAATTATCTTATATGTAGTTAACTAGTAAATTTTTTATTGAGATAAACTAGAAATTTAATTGGATTCTATTATTAGTTTTTTATTTTTAAATAAATTATGTTACAAGATTTAATTAATTATTATTAATTTATTAGATGTGTTAAAAATATTAAGATTATTATGGTTAGTGCATAAATAAATAATAAAATGTTTTTTTTTTTTTTTTAAATAGTAATAATAATCAATTATATTATTTACATAATCATTTTATGTTGTAAGCATAATTTACGTATTTAAAAGAGTTCAAATTAATGCTTAAAAAAATGTTATATTTTAACTAGTAAACTCTTAGAATTTTAAGTGAAGTAATAAAACAATTTAAAACATAACTTCACTTAAAATTCTAAGAGTTTACTAGTTAAAATATAACATTTTTTTTTAAGCATTTATTTGAACTCTTTTAAATACATAAATTATCTTTTTATTATTATTTTAAATATTTAATGTTTTCTGTTTTTTTCTCTTGGTACAGACAGTGTCTGTTGAATGGTTTTAATTCCTACATAAAGCTACTTTGCTTTATAAATGTTTGCATCAAATGTAAAACATTGAAGTATAAATGGAACCATTCAGAGTTGCTTTCTCTAAGAGTAATACTATTATTCAGCCACTGAACACCATGTTAAACAGTTTAAAGTTGTCCTGTTGTAGATCTTAATATGAAAAGCATTTCAGTAGATTGTTTGGTATGTTGATAATTAATATTACAGTCTGTTCAGTAAGAATGCAAGAGGGGAAACCATTCAGTCTTTCAATCATTAGATCTTGTGCTCTTAGAATGCTCTTAAAATTTTATCACTTGTAATGTTTTAAAAATTTTCAGTAGCGACTGGTACCTCGTGTTACCACTAACACAGATTTAATGTTATTGTAATACTCTTATTGAAAAAATCAACTTTATAAATGCACTTATAATGTTTATGAATTCCCCTCTAAACCATAATTTTTTCTCTCCTGGTTTTTCATTTTTAATTATAAAATCCCTGTTATAGGCCACTGATGCATATTAACAAAGGAAGGTGTATATATTTTTTAATAGATAAATGTCTAAATCTGTCTACTGTTTTTACCTTTGAGGTTTATTCTTTCTGACATAGAAATTGTCCTTGTAAATGTATTAAAAATGTGTTTTTTAGTGCTTATTATGACAGTTTTATAATCAAAGAAGAAATATAGTTAAATTGGTGAAAAATAATTTTTTTTTTATTTTGAATAACTGTAATTTTATTAAAACTGAGAAATACCAGCCCCCAAGAATATATGAAATTCTGATAAATTAGTGTTCATAAATTTAAGAAAACTGCTTTTTTTTTAATTTATCTGAAGGCAATAAAATTATAAAAGCATAATATAATATTTTTATAACTTATTTTGTTATATAGCCAAATAAAACACTAAATAGAATTTCACAAAAAAATATCTACTTTTAAAGTTTAGAATTATTTGTATCAAACTGCAAAGTGGTACCTTCCCCTTTGTTCCTGTAAGTGATAAGTTACAAAACTTAGTATAGATGGTACCAAACTTTTTCTAATATGTCAAAAAGTAAATGAAAAAGATGTCCATTTGTTTTTTTTTCATCCATTGATTGATTATTTGCTATAGTTTTTTCTTGTGTGAGCACTTAAATAATAATTACTTATCATCAAATAATTTTATAAAACAAATTTAAATATTAAAACCAATATATAACGAGAAGTGAAGCAGTATGTTTTACAGTCATTTCTAAATAAAATTAACAAGATTTTTTTTTAAATTCTTTCATTAGATCCTTGAATTTTCACGATCTCACTCCCTGATTCCATTTTTTTTTAACTATCATGTGTTAAGGAATACAGTATACCATGTTACACGGAAACCAATAGTTTTTAATTAAATTTTTCATTAAAATTTCAGATTTACACTTTCCTTGTCGTTAATACACTATTTTAGTTCAACATTATTTTTTCTGCTTTTAAGCTGGTACCTGCAGTTTTTTACAAAATTCAGTTTATCACCTGTTTTGCATAATATATTCATTATTTTGTATGAAATAAAGTTAAAACTGACAGGATTAATTGCTAGTTTAGATTTGTAGATCATTTTTGTTAGAATATTATTATATTTAATATTTAAATCACTTGTTTTTCAACTCTTAATTATTATTGAATCTTATACAGTTGATGTAGCACTCTTTTGCATCTCAGAATAGCATAATTACATTCTACTTGATTTGTAAACCTATTATTTAAGCCTCCTTCTATGAATTATAAGACTTGCCGATGGTGAGGGGGGCTTGAGTGAGTGCTCAGTGATTAAAGGTGGACCAAAGGTGCAACTATATCTGAGAGGTATCTCTTGAGACCCAGAGATACTGTCCTCTGTCCTGCTGTCCTCTTTGAGTAATCAAAGAGGACAACAGCTCCTTCAATAGTTGTTAAGGGCGTAGGTCTGGAGGACAAACAAAATTACTCTTCTAAGTACTGCGAAGCTGAAAGCAATGGAAAATTTTTTTGTATTTTCCTTGGTAAAATATTCCGGATGTAAACTAATCCCCTGTTCAGATCTCTGGGTGGGGACTACTGAGAAATGGATCACAATAAAATTAAAAAATAGCAATCCACAATTCTGAGCATGGAATTTTAAGTCTAAAAATGTTTGTAGCTTAGAAAATTGAAAAAGGGAAATGTATATGTTAAATTTAGATACAATAGGAATTAGTGAAGTTTGGAAAAGGAAAACAACTTTTGGTCAGGGATTTTAAAAGAATTAACTCATCGTCAAATAAAGGACAGGCAAGAGTAGGTTTCATAATGGACAAGAAGATAGGGGAAAAAAGTTTAACAGTAGAATCATTTTAATATCAAAACCTAAATCGACAACAATTGTTAATGTCTGTTTGTCTAAAAGTTCCCATGATAATGATGAGGTGGAATGTTTACAAAGAAGTTGACGAAACACTTAAACACATGGGGATGAAAATTTAATAGCAGGAGATTGGAATGCAAGCATTGGAAAAGGCAAGGAAGGAAATATTTTGGTTGAATACGGGCTGGGCAAAAGGAATGAAAGAGGGACCTACTTACGAGTTTCGCCCAAAGTATAATTTAGTAATTGCAAAGACCCAGTTTAAAAATCATAATAGAAGAATATATGCATGGAAAAAGCCTGGTGATACTGCAAGTTATCAGATATTGTCATGGTTAAAGATTTAGAAATCAACTCATTGATTGCAAAGCATATCCTGGAACAGATATTGATAGCAACCATAATTTAGTGATAATAAAAGTAGATTGGGGTTTAAAAACCTGAAGAAAAGGCGTCAGTTGAATTGGTAGAATTTAGAAAAGCTTAAATCGAGGACATCGCAAGGAGTCTGAGTAAAAATGATAAGGTACAAATATAGAAGAAGAATGGGAGAATGTTAAAGAAACTTAGGCGGAACAAAAGTATAAAACTGGTAGAAAACTTCAGATATCAGAGGATATATTTCAGTTGATGAATGAACGTAGAAAGTATAAGAATCCTAGGGAAGAAGATGAAAGGAACTGCCAATGGTTAAGAAATACTATAAACAGGAAGTGCAAATTAACGAAAGAATAGTGGATTAAAAAAAAAAATGGAAAGAGAAATGATCATTAGTAAAGTAGATGGAGCTTGTAGGAAAGATAAGGAGAATTTTGTGGTAACATAAATTAAAATCTAATAATGTTTTAAATAAAGATGGTACACTGATTTATAATACAAGAGAAAAGCTCGGTAGATGAGGGGAATATATTTCAGAGTTATATGGAGAAAATGAATTAGAAACTGGTGTTAAGTCAAAGAGGATGAAAAGGGAGATGCTATACAGAGATCTGTATTTAATAGAACATTAAAAGATTTGAATTGTAGAGTCTCCTGGGATAGACAGGATACCTGCAGAATTACTGTGCAGTGTGGGTTAGGAAGCGATAGATAGATTATATAAACTGGTGTGTAATATTCATGAAAAAGGTAAGATCCATCAGACTACAAAAATTGTTTTTGTCATGACACCAAAGAAAGCATTTGGAAAAATATAGTTAAAAGAAGAGACAGACTTATATGATATGCTACATATTAAGGCATTCTGAAATAGTCACTTTGATATTGCTGGGACAGGTAGATGGAAAAAACTGAGCTTTATTCCAAAAAGTATATATTAGATATTTTAAATTAAGTACAAGGATAGTAGCATAAACATTCAAATTAGCAACAACAATTGATATCAAAATTAGAAACAAAACATCACCAAATTCAATAAAACAAACATTTCTTCTTTCATTATAGTTTCCATGAATTAAATACAAGATACAAGAGATATACAAGAAATACAAGAGATATTAAAGAAAGAAAATACTGTTCATTAAAATACAAATACCCAGGCTATATATATATTGTCGCTGAATGGCTTCGACAGTGGAACCTCAAAACCTTTTGGTAGCCCTGAAAAGGGTCATTTTGTGGCCGAATGGCTTAGATGGGTCATTGTTTCAAACCTCGTGGTAGCTCTGAGAAGAGCAGTTAGATCCAGGAGATGGTTTCTGGTGAAGTTTACTCGGCTGCAGTCGGGGAGTTGCGGCTCGTCCGTTGAAATCCGACCGGGCTTTCCCTCAATGGTTTGGGTTCCCACTACAGTGAGGTAGTGGAGACCCCCAGAGCCCTGCAGCGTCGGTCATCATTCGCCAGCATGCCCGAGGCAGTTCTCCACGAACGATCCCACACTGGGACAGCTCTCATGGCTGTGTCCGAGGCTAGGGCAATGGAAGCCCGGCAAGCTGGAGCGGAAGTGGTGCATCAGCATCCAGCAACTCCTCAGTGGGCCGGCCAGGCCTGCTGATGCAGCAGGGTGGTCCAGCATTGAATCAGCTAGGGTACTCCTTTCAGCTTATTCCATCTTCTTCTTCTTGTCCGAGGTGTTCTCTAGGTGGCTGTTGATGGTGAATTGAAGTTTCATGCTAGGAAGCCTTCGTTTATCAGAGCCCACAGTGATGGAGGGGTAGTGCTGGTATGGTGGGAGTATAGAAGCGCGAGCAGATGCCGTGCTGTGGGAGTGCCTGCCTTTGCATGCACTTTGTATACTGTACTCCTGCTGACATTTTCATCCTTGCACGTCGCCAAGTTAAAGGTATATATATATACACACACACACACACACACACAAATGAATTAAATCCAACCTGCATAACAAATAAGTTGCCTAATACTTAAATCGGCTACCAACAACTTATTTAAATATGTCTTTTTAAGTTTTAAATACTTAATGCTGTTGCCTTCTTCAATCTGTTTGTCATAAGTACAATTTAAACAGATAAAATTTCCAGGGTCCAATTTATTTATTTTCTTAAATAACAGCACTCTATATGAGAATAAAATTTATAGCATATGAAAAATATCAAACCTTACCAAGATTCAACCCATTGTAATTTAGTAGATACTATACAGTTGATACATAATCTGTAATGCTTTTTTTTCCCATTTAATCTGGATTAATAGGGTTTTATTTGTTACATCTACACTATATATAATTTATTTCATTGGAACAATTAATCTACAGATTTTTCCTATGATGTTTTAACAAGTTTAATGTAGTGTCACTGTTTAATAGATAACCTTATATTTCAAAAAATTTATACTGATGTAGATAATTAGTTTTATCAATTATTTTATTAGCCTTTATTGATAATTATTTATTAAAAAGTTTTTGTAATTATAATGATCCCTCATTAGTGTTCGATTTATTTCATTATTAGATTTATTGCGCATTATACAATCTTTTTTTTTTTTTATTGCAAATGTAATTATTAGAGTTTATTATTTTATGAACATATTATGATTTATCTTTACATATTACATGCTGTGTGTATGCAAGTTTGAGCTTTTTATTCCACTTTTCAGTTGTTTGATTACTGATTGTGTAAAATCTTATCAAAGTCGTTCGTGAAAGTCCATGTTTCTTAATCATATATTTAATTTTTAATTCTATATTTTCTCTTGCAAAGAAAAAAGTTCTGAATTACAAAAACATATTTTTTCAGTGGATTTTTTTTTAATGTAGTTTGTGTGTGTAAATATACTTCATAGATTTGTGTCTTCGTAAGTTAGAAAGTTCTGGATTGTTTTGACTAGATAAGAAAATTAAATTTTTTATTTCTAATTATTTACTAATTACCATTTAGCTCTGATAAACGAAGGAAGATAAAGATTAAAAGATGAGCATTGTTGTTTTCAATTGTTCCAAATATGTGATTGGTTTGTTCAGTCCACAAACACAGTGGAATGAAATATTATTTTGATACAACTAAGATCTGTTTATTTTAAGAAAAAATGATAAATTTTGGTATTTTTTTTTTTTATAGGAAGAACAAAAGTAATGATAGGACCAGGATCAGGAACAAGTAATGCTGGGGGTGAATTTCCAACATCACCAGAAGCTCCTGTTACTCCACCACCTACAAAACCACCATCCAATAGTGGTGTTGTGTTTAGGAATAATAATATGCCATTCGTCCCTCGACCGCAGTCAATGTTTAGTGGTGAAAAAACTAGCCCCGTTCCCCGTCCATTTTCTGTAATTGGTACACCTACTGAAAGTATCACCTTAACTGTTAAACAGTGGACCGAAATAAATGATAAGGTAAGTCATATTGTGTTATTGTTTGCTACTTACTTAATTTATACTTACTTACTTAATTAATTTTGTATAAGTTACCTTTTTCCATTGCTTATTGAAATTTTCATGTTTTACCTTTTACTTGTTTTTAAACGTTATCAACATTATGTAATCCATATCCATAAATTTTGATAGACTAAAACTTTAAAAAAAAGTTATTCAGGAAGTTAAGCCACAAGCTCAATCATTTAAGTTTTAATTGATAATAAGCATTTACAGTTTTACTTATCTTTCACTTCATTTTGACTGAATAAAGTCTTGCCTTACCCTGTAGAATAAAAAGCCCAGTCACATTTATTGTTGACGATTCAGTATAATGGGAAACCTACTGCTCCATTTTGCTAAATTATTGCTTCAATTTCATTACCAACTGTCTTCAAAATTTCATTAAAAGAAACATTTTTAATTATTCATTTATAAATTTTAAAAAAAATGATTTTCTGCTTTTATATTGTATATTAAGAAGAAATGATTTGCTTGTCTAGTTTGAATTATTTTATCTTTAAATAAGAAATCAAAAGTATCTGAATCTGATCTTATTTTTTATTGCAATAACCAGTTGTAATGTGGGAGGGAGACCGTTATAAAATGTGACTGACTCATATTGGTTTGAAATGCAAATACAGACAATTGGGAAGATTCAAACAGCTTTTGGTGATCAAGCTGTGGTTATTACACAGTTTAAAGAGTTTTTATGGCCAAACATCTGTTGAAAGTGACAAATGCTCCAACAGTCCTTCCACTAGCAAAAATCCCAAAAAGAGTTTAGTAGATCCCGGTCAAATAATAATGATTGATCATCAGATAGCAATTAGAAAGCTTGAGGATGGAGGAATTTTATTTAGCTTATTGCAATCAATTTTATAAAAGATTTTGGGATGCAGCACTTACCAGAAAAATTTGTCTAAAAATTTCTCAATCATGAATAAAAGAAAAACAGACTGCAAGTTGTCAAGATGTTGGAATGTGCTAATAGTGATTATGATTTTATTGAGAGGAAAAAAACGAATGAAAATGGATCTATAGCGGAGACAAAGGCACAGTTATCCTATCGGAAAATTCAAGTTATCTGCAGCAGAAGAAAGCGTTTCAATCACAAAGCAATGTAGAAGGTCATGCTGACAAGTCTTTTTTTAATCTTAAATATCAAGCCATGCTTCCCCAGGATAAACTGTTGATAAGAGTACTACATAATTATTCAGCTGAGAGATGCTGTTTGATTCAAGAGACTGCAGTTTTGGGAAAATGGTGATTTTGAAAATTCATCATTATAATGCTCCAGCTTATGCATCACAACTTAATCATAGATTCTTGGCAAAGCCACAGGATTGAACAGCTTTAGCAGGCTCCTTACACATCAGACTTGGCTCATTCCTAAGCTTAAATTTTTTCTTAAAGGAAAGAGATATGAAGAAAGGGAAAAGATCAAAAGAAGATGACAAGAGGATGATGTATGGTGATCACTTACAACATGTGTGTCATAAATACTTACAACAGCGGAATGAAACCATAAAAATTAAGTATTTTTGTTTTTGTGAGCTAAGGTCAGATATTTTTTAATCAAACTTCATATTATCGAAAAAGGTCATATAGGAGTACTCCAAACAAAATTAGTAAAGTAAATATTATGTTTTATAGCAAAGTTACTGAATTTTAAATATATATTTTTTACATGACTAAAATTTATTTAAATCTTACAACCAAACTTGTGTACTATTTAAATCCTTTCAGTTTAAAATTCATGAAATATTTACATCAGTTAATTAAATTTAAATGTAACCAGACTGTTAATAATTGTTAGTAATCAATTACATAAAATGTGTAGACCAAACGACAGACAGCAAACTGATTATAAAATCTACCACTGACCAACCTTTCTTAAAACCACCATAGCCTTTATATCTATAAATTCATAAAATGATACTTTATAATCTTTCTCATATAACTGATGCATTAGTGGTATCTTATGTCAAAAAGAAATTTGTTTCATTACTATTTCCCATCCAATCTGAAAAATAATTGTTATTGTCAAACAAAATAATATTGAGAGATTGAGTTTATGAAAAATCAATTGTAAGAATGATCGCGTTTTTTTTTTTTTTCAGAGACTAGTTCTAATGTTCCTTGTAATGATAAAATCTAACAAACTTTGCATTCAATTACATAAACTAATGTATTCAACTAATACTTCCCTGAAATCCTTTCTGGAAAGAAATCTAAAAGACCTCCTTCCCAAATTTCTCTTCATTCATGTGGGGTTTGAAACTTGCACGCATTGCCAATCTATGTCTGTATAGGTTACTCCTAAACCTCAAAATGATTAGAGTTTCTCAGACACTAAATTATAAAAGAATCTGTGAGAAACAATCATTTTGAGGTTTAGGAGTAACCTATACAGACATAGATTGGCAATGCCTGCAAGTTTCAAACCCCACATGAATGAAGAGAAATTTGGGAAGGTCTTTTAGATTTCTTTCCAGAAAGGATTTCAGGGAAGTATTAGTTGAATACGTTAGTTTATGTAATTGAATGCAAAGTTTGTTAGATTTTATCATTACAAGGAACATTAGAACTAGTCTCTGAAAAAAAAAAAACGCGATCATTCTTACAATTGATTTTTCATAAACTAATTTTTTTTAAACTATTTTTTCATAAACTCTAATTTTCCATCCTCATTTGTTAGCATTTTTAATTACTACAATTGGGTATATCCAAGAAGAAAAAAACATTTGATGATAAATGAAATTTATTTTCTCTCTCTCTCTCATGGTCGTATTATTTGTATAGTCATTGCCAAGATTTAAGCTCTTATTTTATCTCAAAATTCTATTAGCAGACTTATTCATCCAGCTTACTTTTTCAAAAAAGGTTACACTGAGAAGTGCTCAATAAATATATTGTTCAAATGAGTTAGTTAGTATTAGTTAGTTATTATTAGTTAGTTAGTAATTAGTTAGTAGGAGGTATATCCTACTTTGCAGCCTTGGAGTGTATTACATCCAGAATATGTATTACAGCTTGGAGTGTATTACAGCATATGTCAATTTTAGGCCCAAAACAATTATTCCAGAGTTTACAATCTTATACAGATAGATCGTCAATGTTTTATATCTTAAAAAGTTGTATTGATTATATGCTTGGTTTTCAGGTATTAAGACTAGAAGCAACAGTTGCATCACAACAAGAAGCTTTTATGGAAGCGGTTAAAGACCTAACTAATAAAATTAACGAAGGAACAGAAAGAGTTCTACAAATGCAGCTTGATATAGAGAAATTGACAGATCTAGTGACGCAAGTTTGAGTAGAACTTATTGTTAGGAAAGTAATAAAAATAATTGTAATAACGAAACATTCCTCCTTTTGTAAGCATTCCTCAATTAATCTTCTGGGAAGATTGCACTGGGATCATTGCTTCCAACTAAATATTAATTTATTTATTTATTATTACATCCAGTAAATTTTATCTTAGTGAATAAGTAATTATTTAAATAAAATGCCAAATAAGGATATTTGTTGTACACATGTATGTCTTTATTGTTATATTTTTTAAGTAAACGGTATACATTCCATTTTTTAGTGTTTTCTTTTTTTTATAAATGTTTTTAATAGTTTTTTTATAAAAATAATGAAAAATTAAGCTCAGTTTATGTATATATGAAGACTTTTTCTTCAATTGTGTATGGTAGTTGTGAGTATCTGTAAAATTGTATATTAAGTATCTAAAATATATTTCTTATTAAAAAGAAATATATATACACAATGAATATTTCTTACATAAACATGTGATAAAAAATTTTACTTAAACACAACTACTTCATGATCATTGTTACAATGCATTTGGTCATCGTATTGAAACTTATTTTTGTTGTAACTGATGAAAAATTCCACTTGATAATGGTGCTAGGAATATATACAATCTAGTTGATCAAATTGGTCAGAATTTAATTAATATTTTGTACAAAATATAATGAATAAATTTTTCTATATTTATTTGCATATTTAGCATTAAAAAATATTATATAAATTAAAAGTATTTACTAGTTCATGTAAAAATGATTGATGTGAGATTTTGAATTTATTATTTTTAAGTTTACATGTGCAATATTTCTTTGACATCGATTGTTAATATTATTAGCCTAAAAATGTCAAACAATGTGCAGTTCCTCCAGTCACATGAAGATAATACCCAGTGTTATTTTACTATAAAAACTTTTGCAGCAAAACCAGTTTATCTATGTGGTTTTAGTATACGTTATGAAATTTATTCTTGATTCTTTACTTTTATCTTCAAAAAAATTGTCTGTAGGTGCTTGCTTTCTATTTGTATACTGAATTAATCTAAAGAATTTTTTGTTTAATAAATTCATAGCTGACCAAATTTTTTCACAAAATTTCTTAATTTTTTTCTAGCAATTATTCTCTTTTGTCTTTGACTGCAAGGATGGAAGTGGCTGAATTTTAGTCGTGTAATCTTCAATTTTGTTGGTGGGCTTTTGTTTTACTTTATTATATCAGTTGAACTTTAGTTATTAACTTATTATCAGCATGCATGTAATCATCCATATTACATCCATTAAATACAATTTTTGTAATTAATGCACCAAATCCACTCAGGAGAGTGGTAGTTCATCTTCTGACTTGTAATGTTATTTAATTGCAACTAATCTGTATCTTTCCAATCATTAACAGATTATATTAGTGGCCATTTTTTCTCCAAATTAATTGTTACTGTCAGAATTGCATCAACACTCCCTTCTTCACCCTTAATTTTTGTTGTTTTAAATCCGTTCAACCAATCATCGTTATAAAGATACCCTTTGTATCATAGCTGGTCAGCAAATTTTTTCGCCTAAATTTTCAAACTGGGTTCATTTATAGAAAATTTTCACATCTCTTCACTTTGAACCAATAAGAGCTTCGTCCAAATTAGTTTTCTTACCTTTTTTACCCTTGACTGATTTTGCCAAAGTGTTCTCTAAACTTTTGATACATTGTTGAGATAATAGAAGTAGAAAGCCCATGAGTTCTACACGTGTCAGAATTAGATCACCTGTTTTCTGATTCTTAAATAATTTTTAATTTGTTGTAAACAGAAAGAACCTTTCTTATAACACCCAACATTATTTTTATGTTGTAAAAATTTATCAATAAATATCACAACATCCTTTGCAGAAAATACACGACTTCAGCCAGAGTTAAAAACACTAATACTATACTATACAGAGCAGCAGCAAATCCATTTAAGAATTGACTACCTGAACTTGAGTGTAAAATGACTTCCCATCGCCTTACTACCTTTATAAACTTCATAATAATGGATAATTGGAATTTCCTAGAATCCAGAAATAGCCAGTACATTGCTGTATGTGGCTTATTACTTCATCTTAGTTGTTTTTATTATCCAAGAGGAAATATTATTAACATTCAGTACTAATGACATTTAACATTTAATTTCTGTACCAGTATTTTAAAATCGTTCAAATTTTTAAGTACTCTAAAAAAAATTTATTATTTAGAAGAAAATAATTTGCTTGTTATAACCGACTAATAACTTCATTATTAGCTGTTTAAAATAAAATTGTACTTTGACTTGAGTTTATTGCATTAATAACATAGGAAATCATTTTTTTCTGCTTGTTACAACTGGATTCTCGTTACAAAAAAAATCCTTATTTTAAGCAACTTTTACTCATGTGGATAATGAAAATATGTCTGTATAAGATAAGATTGTTAAGAGTTTCTTTTGTTCTGGATAACATATACACTATTATCATTGTAGTATAGAAATGTTTGTATAATATTTCACGTTTCAAAAATCAGATATTCACAGGATATTACTAAATCGTAATTCTCACGACATTCGTACTATAATTGAATAATGAGGAACTGTTGTTTGTTTCTGCAATTACACAATGCAGTCTTAGCCAAAACTATTAGTTGAATCAAGACACTAAAGAGAAATAAGTAAATTTTAATGTAATGTCTATTACTTAAGTAGATTTACAAATGTAGATTTATTTATTTTTTTTAAAGTACAATTATTATACCAAAAAGTCTCAATAGATTACTCAAAATTATTTCACTTATTTTTCCATACAGTTCAATGAATTATGAAGACCAAATAATTAAATTCTAAGATTTTCTAAAGTACGTTAATATGTAGCAGCTTTAGAAAATTTTTTATTGTAAATTTAAGATCTTAAAATTTATATATTCATAAAATATTTTACTGGATCTATTTACGGGTAAAAGAATATTTCATGCAACTCTTCTTATTCTGTTTAAAATTGTGAACTGTATATTGCTTCAGATTTTAGATGCACTGGAAAGAATATTAAATTAAAAAATAAAAATTTTATTTAATAATAGTGAATGATATATATCATTATTGTATTGAAAATTTTCAGCAGCAGTAAATCATATTATTACAGAGATTTTCTTTAGTATCTGTTGCTTCATTGGTCTCGTCATCATTCTATGCAATGTATTTGCAACTACTACTATTGTTTGCTTTATTCCCAGTTTATTCAGTACACGAGTTATAAACTTTTCACTTTAAATTAAATTTTCTTAAAACATTTTGCAGAAAATAATCGGCCCATCTTATTGAAATTTGCAATTTACATTAATCTAAAGAAACCATCTTACATTCTCTAAGTAGTGGAGATAATAATTAGAGAGGCCATCTGCTTATTTAATAGATTTTAAGAAGTAAAATTGACAAGTATAATATTTCTAGAAATATTTACAATATTTATATCTACCTACAACTATAACAGATTGGAGATATGACAAAGAAAAATATTTCAATAAAGGAAACAAGGTATGTTAGCTTCTAACTTTAAATTGATGCGGTTTTAAAATTATTCCCTACCACTTTGTTTATTACAGATTGAGAGCTTTGTAATGTGCAAGATAGTTTAAAAGCAGAAACACTGAAAAAATATATAAATTTGATAAATGATTACTTAAGTTTAAATCAAACATTTTTTTATTTGCAATGTCATCAACTGATGACAGTTGATGAGTCTTATTTATAAGTCTGATAAGTCTTATTTATAGTAGAACATCCAACAAAATTCTCAGTCTTCTCAGAAAAAAATAGGTTTACACAGAGGTGTGACTTTATTATTATTATCAGCCTTACTGTTATAGTTACTATATTTGTAATAATACTGTTGCTCCCCTTGTTACCAACAAGCAGGGATTTTTTCCCCGCCTCCCACGACTAGACTCGCATCCAAACCATAATCCAAAGCTCAAACTCGTAGAACAGAGCTAGCTAACCCAGATCCGGTTATACCATTCCCAAACACCTTGCCGCAGAAGCCAGGAATCAATCTTCATTGCCTGCCTTGCCAGGAACAGAGCTGAACCAAGCCTGGTTACACAATTTCCAGCTGCCCTCTCCAGAAGCCGGGTCTCGATCTTTTTCCATTTGCCTCATATAAGAGAGCAGCTGGGAGGTCCCCACTGGGACTCTGTCTTATTACGCAGACTATGATGTCTCATCACAGTCGCCCACCCATGTAAGCGCAGATGAACAACAGAGAGCTGTCCCATTATATCCCCATTCCCCAGTGCCATACACAACCCCATCCTGATCTGCAGATCATCAGTGGCAGCCTTACTACACAGAACACTGCCCATCTGGTGAATGTTAGTACAAAGGCCACACACATTGCCAGTTGCATGCAGGAGACCCTGAAGTGGCCCACACTACCACATTTTTGTAACAGTGCTTTGACTTATCCAGCCCCTTGCACCCCCAATGCCCAGGCTCCCAGCACAGCGGAACCATGTCTCCTCTGTCTTGCCTCCACCTACTCAAGTGCTAGCTGACCAAAATATGATGTTGCTGGACCAGCCAACAAGCCTCTGCTGTGAGAGCAGTACAGTGTTATTCTGCATGCTCCCATGTGCAGGTCAAAGAGACTTAATACAGCTCCACCCCCATCCCCAGCTACTTGTGTGTAGAATAGCCAGCTCTTCCATGGTTGTTTAAAGATCAAGGTCCTTTACATTATCCAGCAATGTAATCTTACCTTCCTGGTCTCTTATCCACTAGCCAAAGTCCCACTATATGATTACCTTTTTGAGGTTATCCTTCTGGCCATTGCTTTCTGTGACCTGTACCTCCAGCTCTTCATTCCTGCCCTTTCTCAACAACAGAATAAGAGCGGCAAGATCCTCCCCAACAATCTACCTCACATCTCAGAGAAGTTGGGCATAAGTCACCTTCTACATTACGTCACATTACAACAGTCACCAACTTGGGGTCCTCCTTGGCAGTTCCCACCTCAGAGCACAGTCATCTTGCTGTAGAGGGGAACCCAGAAACCCCTTCTGCCTCCCCAGTACTCTACAACCTTTTTCTTCAAGTCTAGACCATCCTTTGCCACAGTTACCTTAATCTCGCCTCTCTGAATCCTGACCATTTTCTCTAGTTTCTCAGGCTGTTGTGCATCAGCCACCCATCATCGCCCTCCTCCATCAGCACATAAGTGGAGTCTATCTTCAGTTCCTCAGCCTCCTACCCCACAACCATTGCCCGAGAGATAACACTCAACACCATACACCTCCTTTGTTGACCCTGGTTCCCTGGATTAAACATTACCTGCCAACTTTGGTTCCCCTTCACATCTGAGACAATATCAATATACCACTATCCCTCTCTGGTGTTAGCTCACCTATTAGTTCAACCACTTGTCACCAGTTTGACCTCACAGCCTATTTATCCTATCAGATGTCAATGTGAAGTTGGACATTATACCATAAAGCGTAAGCACAGTGGTCTTCACCCATGCCTTTTCAAGGATAGTCGTGGCACATTCTTTAATCTCATTTTTGGTATTAACATTTCTGTGAATCAGTCAATTTTGTTATAAACTCCATAAGGAGGATTAATACTGCTATCATTGCTCTCAATGGCCCACCTTTCTTGTAGAAAGCCACTTGCTGGTGTCTTTTGCCCTTACCTCCATATGAGTCTGATAAATTCACTGTTTGAACAATCCCGGGGACCTCAATGCCGGTCAGTTGTTTTGGAATGAATATTCCACCTCCATTTTCCTTTCCTTATCCATGATTAAAGAGAAAAAAAAAAAAAATTCTAAGGCCAATATGTAAACAAACGAAACAGTTGATTTAATATACTACTACTAGCCAGAGTTATTTGTATATTAATGTATAAGTATAAATCCACTAGGAAATTATAAAAGTATGTAATTCGCTACTCACAAAACCATAAATATCCAAAAATATAGCGAAATAGAAACAACATAATATATTAATCTTATATGTACAACACAAAAAATTCACCAAAAAGGGATAAAAACAAACAAATTGCATACCACAACACTCTGCTGACAACATTGAAAATGTCTGCCATTGAAGAAGTCTGCCAACCATAGCCCACGGGCAAAATAGCCACTTGATAGGCCAAACTACAAAAACATAAAACAACCAAAAAACATGCATCATGGATAGCAGGATCTTATCTGTGGATTAATAAAAACATCATTTGATTTTAAAATAAGAAATTAAAATAATACAGGTGATTCAAAATCTAGTGTACTCAAAGAATTATTAATGACAATGCTGATGCCATGTGTTATTGTACATTGTACATCACAAGAGTGATACTATCAAAGAAAAATGTTCCAAAACATCAAAATAAAAACATTTTGATATAGTAAAGATTCAGGAGTATTTCTGATATGAAGGAAAGGAATTAATTTTTTTTAAAGTTATAAAAACTTTTTCATAGTTACCACTACATTATAATGATATCTTGGTCATGCAGAGAAAAGTTTGGAATTGACTGAAAAATGCTATTGGCAATTTATTGATTTAAAGTACTATTTTATTTTTTTGTATATGAAAAATCTTTTTATAGTTGTTCATTGTTTTTAACTGATGTGAGGAAATTTTTTTAACAGGTTAAGAAAAGTAAATTTTATTATTGAAATAAAAATCAGTCATCCAACTTTAAAATTTTAAGTTGTTACTGTATAACTGTTATAAATAAATGACAGTTTGAAAAAGAATAATTTGGGTGCATATATTTTGTTTGCCTTTTTTGACATAAGGTTTTTATATTATTCTGACATTATGTGTTCCATATTTCATAGACTGTAGTAAAATAACACAAAACAATCCTACGTCTTAAATGGTTGACCTATTGGTGCCTTCTGAAGAGATCCAAACAAGAAGTAGTTGCACGACATTAAGTTAGAACTGTAATGAAGGATGTTCACATCACATTTAATGCTTTTGAGTCAGTTTTTGTTTTTATTTACTGTAGCAGCAGCTAGATGTGGTCTATCATATCATGAAGGAAGAACCCATTGCAGTATGAAATTCCATATCTTTGGCCAATAGGCTGCCTTGTTATTTGGCTAACACTTTGCCAAGGTGTCCAGCTCTCAATGTGCACAACTCTTTTGTATTCCCAAAAATACATCAACAGAAAACCTTATTTTCATCTTTCAGAACCTACATCTCTTTCTCTAAGAAAATGGAATGGCAAACCATTCCATTCTATAACTCATCAAGCTTTTGTTGCATGCAGTAATGTAGTTGAGAATGGAATTGCCTTGTGCTACACATTATTCCAACAATATGTTTGCCCATCCTATCAAAATACATAGTATAACATCAGTTACCAAGAAGAGAGAGAGAGAGAGAGTATAGTACACTTAACCAAATTGACATTGTATATGTTTGTTGGTTTGGAAATAGAGGTTTATTGGATAGAATAATTGATCTGATCCTCATAATGAAGTCTTCTGCAGTTAAATATCTATCACATTAAATGAGTTATCATCTCTATACTGCTAAAGAAGAATGGAAATGTGTTATTGCCCCTAGCACACTTAAAGATAATACTATTGCAAGTTTTTTAAATGTTAGAAAACAAAAATTAGCTAAATATACAATCCAAGTGGCCAAATTAAAATAGTCTTGTTGTTGTCTAATAGATTTTCAATAAATATTCTTAAAAGTGAAAAGAACAAAAAAAAAAGTTCATGTATTTCAATTATATGATATTTTTTTTTTTTTAATTGACACTGACATGTTAAAGAGCAAAAAAAAAATTTTTTTTTAATATATAAAATACTTACGTCCATGAATAAACGTCAGCTTGTTTTTTCCAAGTTTTTAAATGTAAAACCATGAGATAGTTTTCAGTGTATTTTGATAATCATTACCTATAAAGATCCATCATTAAAATAGTAATCTCATTATATTAGAAACATGAATGAATATCATTTTAAGTAAAATTTGATTGATCTTGTTTTTTTAAACTATTAAATTTGTATTTATGTTTTATTTTTAATTTTATAAACATTTATCAATAATTAAAACTAAAAACATGAAAAAAGTGCATCTTAAAGTTTAAAGCGATACAGTAATTTAAAATTATATTAGTTTTCAACTTTAAATACTTTTTTATCTTATTGTGCCTACTTATTAATCAATAACCTTTTCCTTTCATCTAACACCAACTTTATTATCAAAATATTTTATATTTTCTAATGTAATAATTTATAAATTTTCTAATGACAGTTTATTATAAAGTTGCAAATTGAATTTTTTTTTTTTTTTTTTTTTTTAGCATCTGTTTATGCATATAACTTGCAGTCATAATCAAATAAAAGATCAAATATGATATATTATAGCATAGGTTGTTTTGTAAATTATATTTATGTATCATATGAATTAATGTATAACAACAATTAGCCTAATGAATATTGTTACTTTTCCATTTTTTTTTTTCAGATGTAAATATAATAATTATTAAAAATAGTAGACTATATAACTTGTTTGTTAAAATATTTTTGATATAATTTTTCTATCAAAAATTAAACGTACTTCATTAATATATATTATTTACTTTCACTGTCCTTAGTTATTTTAACTTATTATATGTTCCAGTATACACATCTAGAAATTGAACATAATTTATTTCCGTAGAAATCACATTTTTTTCAAAAAACTATTTAAAAAATTAATAAATGATCAATCATTAATTTCCACTTTAACCATTTGAAAGACATCTTTCTTCTTGGATTATTACTCAGAAATTACACCATTTGAGACAACTTATTCACATCACTTGCTGATTTTAATTATTGTCACACAGAAATATATGATTCAAATTACAGTCATAAAAAATATTGATCATTCCAACATATTACATCTGTCTGGTATTCTTTTTACTCTTTAGTACTCTGCGCATAGGGCATTCAAAGTCACATGGGTATTTAGAGTAGGCGCAAGGTTTCACGTTTCCACGCTGCAGTTATATATTTTTAGAGCTACATGTAGGTCGATCTAAGCCTACGGCGAGGGCATTTGCTGCTGAGGTATCTTACTCTGATGCTAAATGTTGACCGCTGCATTTGCATCGAGGGCATCCCACCGAGGCCTGGCTGATGACTGAGATATGTAATGAGTACGAAGGTCAATAAGACCGACTCCCGGTAAAGCCCCTCAGGGCTAAGAACGAGAGGGGTGGTGTGGCGACCGGAATCGTCACTTGGTGGGTGTCTTCCCCTACGGGGGGTTGGAATGGTACTCTTTGTAAATAATAATAATTACATCATTTTTATATAGCAAGTATGATTCCATTACAGTATTGCAGTTGTATCCTTACCATTAACAGGAAGCTTGTCAAATAGTTTAAATAAATAAATTAAATTTTAATTTTTCTTCTAAATTTAGAAGAATTAATTATAAAAAATTAAAATAGTTGTAATTAACAGCTGTAATGCTTAAATAGCAAAATAGCAATAAAAATTGTACAATCTTAACCATTAAATTTTAAAATACATAGGTGGTTGCCAATTATTTTAAAGAGTACAAAATCTTTTTTACTGTAATTTCACAGCTGATATTCATTTATTTATTTCTGGAGAATGAGTTGTCTTTTTAAATGAATTTTTCTACATACGAATAAATGATCCGATGATTCTTGATCTGACCCTTTCTTAAGATCTATATTTCTTACAATTTATTTTGTTGTATTATAATTTTAAAATTTTACAATTTATGAAAATTTGATTATTCTGAATCATAACTTTCTTTTATGTATTTAAGTTTTATTTAAACAAACAAGCTATATTGTTTTAAATTAATATCTATAATATTGTTAATATAAACTCATTAATAGTTATACAAAAATATATAAATGTATAAACTTTGTAGATTTCTAATATCTATGACTATAAATTTAATTAATACCATTATTATTATTAAATTAGTCTGTTTATAATATTATAATAACAATAGTTAACAGTATTAGAAATTATAAATGTTGCTTCATAGATTAAAAGTAATACAAACATAATGGCCAATATTGCTCTAGATAAAATAATGCATTACTGTATAAGTAAATTAATTAGATAAGATAGTTGTATTTCTAAAACCGAGATGTGATAAAAAATATCTTGCTGTATTTTACTTTTATGAATAATCTTCAAATTCATAATTTAGATTTTATATTTGCTTTATCATTCTTCTGATGCACATCAGTTTTCCTATATATATATTTATTTATTTAACCAGAATATAATTACAAAATTGTACATTCAGTAATTT
>JAAAKQ030474948.1:0-23097 GCA_010016005.3 Zanna intricata | reverse complement strand
AACATTTTAATTTTATATTCTGTGATATTAGATGTAAGTTTTAGTGATTTTTATTTATTAATATATCATCCTTTTTTTTAATCTGGGCGATAATAACGTCGAACGTTGTTCGCCCAAAAAAAAAAAAAAAAAAAATCTTAAAAACCACTGCTATGTCAAAAATATAGCTTAAATGAAATGGAAGTTAATAAAATTATTACCCTAATGTAATAAATATTATTAGTACTCTAATCTGTAAAATGTAATTGTTATATTACATTTAACATAAAAGCTTGATCTTGAGCAATTCAGGACATTAAACGAAAATATTTTCCAGTCTCTATATAGTTTCTATCAATATAACATGTTCAAAATTAGCTTATTTGGTTTATGAGCATTTGTACATTCCTAAAATGAAGAAATGTCTGCTAATCAGGTTAATGGGGGAAATCACCTTTGCCTGTTATGCTTACTTGACAAACAATATAGGGATTAACATTATGTCAGATTACTAAATCACTATTCTGACCTTTTCTCCAGACTAATCTGATTTAGCAGGCCACTCTGATAAATTGAACAAGATTATTGAAAACCAATAACTTAATTTCTAACTACAGACTTGTGTGAAATCTCTTTCAGATTTCTTTTTTATTGTGCTCCCATTTGACGGACCCTGAGACTTCCAAACATCATCAGCAACCATAACAATCAAAAAGGTTCAAAAGCAGTTAGCTGAATTTAAAAGGGACTGTATCATGATGATTACTGAGAAGAGTTTGGTAACTGATATTAGCCAGATCCCTCGCTAGGGTGATCCCTACATATACAGAATTCACAACCACTAGGATTCCTGAAGATTCTGTTACCCAAATTGCTTTTCATTCCCAGCCTATTGTACTGGCATATTCTATTGGAGCTTCAAGAGAATTTTCAAAAATCTCTGTTAAATTTTCTTGACTGGCTCAGTGTAATTCTGTCCTAAATTTCCATGGAGTATAAGAAAATACAACTCATAAGAGAAATCCAAGTAAAGAATCTTAGAATCTCAGGGATTATTTCAGCTCTCGACAATATCTGCAAGACAGATAGAACTCCCAGTAAAAAAAAAAATTTACGTGACTAGTGTATTATCAAAATAACATTGATGATATTCTTGGGCAAAACACCCTACAGATTAGAAAAAAAGTTGTCTTATTAATATTTATTCAGAAAATGTTTGTTACAGTATATTATTTTTTGATAACTTAATTTGATAATTAGGCAAGTAAAGGTCATCAGTATATAGAATATTAGATAATTTATTATATGTATTGACCTCAATCTGCTGTTTTCCTCAGAAGGGTTATTTAAATACAGATAGTAAAAAAATTAAGAGAAGGGGTTTAGTTTCTTATCTTGAATTATATCTTTTATCATGCCGATTCTCTCGGATCTATCAGAACTGTCACTGATTTCAATCAATTACTGATTACAATTTGCCTAAATTTTTTACATTACAAAAAAATATTTTTTACTTTTATGAAGTTTGCGGTTCTGTAAAATTTAGTTGTCTTAATATATATATATATTTCTTTTTTCTGGAACATTTTACACACTGTATCAAATGATGATTAAGAAATAAATATTTAAAAACACTAGAAACAGTTCAATAAAAAGTAAGAACAATGCATTCATCTATCAATCTCTAGTGCTTTCAGAACTTTAACTCCATCATCAACAGATAAATTTTAATAAAATACACAATTATAAATAAGATACACTTCAACTTAAAAGAGGTCGATCACTCATTAGTTTGTACTAAATGCATAATTTCATTAAAATGCATTTACTGGTGTGAGGTTGGTAAAATAATGGGAAAGATGTTGGTACGACTGGAGTTGGATTGGGATGGACTATTTATTGCCTGCACATTTGAGTATGCATTTTTTGTTGAGCATTGACTTTTGAACAAGGTTGCATAATCTTGTATTTTTATTAAAATGTGGTTAAATATTGAAGAATGTATCTGTAATGGAAACTTATTTATGGATGAAATCTCATGTTGTTTTTCAGTGAAAGTTAGGGAAAAATTTGAAAAGTGTTATTCAGAAGTTGGTTAAAAAAATTTCATGAAACAGGTTTGATGTTGAATCAGAAACATGTCTGATCCAGATCATACAGGACACTAAAGTGATAAAGATCTCATAAGTTTTTGCAGAGATTGAAACTGAAAAAGAACATTTTTCATTAGGTTCAGCCCACACTGCAGTGAGGAGATTGCTGAAATGTTATCCATATTGGATGTAAGTTTTCCAAATGCTAATTAATGCTTATTATGCTAAAAGAGTGTCCTACTGTCAATGGTTCATGAACTTCATTAAAGGCAACATTGTCATAATAGATCAATTGTTTTTACAGATGAAGCATGTTTTCGTCTTGATGAGCATGTTAATAGTCAGAACCTTGGTTCTTGGTTATTGAAAACCTGCATATTTTCTTTGAATCTCCTACACCCACAAAATGTAGGTTTATGGAGTGCGATTTCAAGATATGAAATGTAGGACCTTGTTTTTTTTTTTTTTTTTTTTTTTTTTTTTTTTTTGAAAACTGTTGCCATCTGAAGTCAACCAACAGCTCATAGTCTTACTGCAAGAGAATGAGCATGACTGCTGGTTGCAACAGGACAGTGTCACTTGCCAGATAATTTGCTCTACTATGGATATGCTACAGGATTTTTTTGGTGGAAAAATTATTTTGTAAGTATTTCAGCTGCCAAGATTCCCTAATCTGACTATTCCAGACTTTTTTTCTGTGGGAGTTAATTAAAAGAAATTGTTTATAGGAGTAATCCACACACCCTGCAGGAATTGAAGACAAACATTACCAGTGCCATTCAGGAAATAGATAGGGTACAGCAAACAAGAGTAGCCAAGAACTTTGTGAACATATGCGAATAGACATTATTTTCAAAAGTTATAAATTATTAAGCAAGTAGTTGCCTATTAACTGTTATTTGTAGATTAAACTAAATGACGGGCCCCTTTAAGTTGATTTTATGATTAAGTTGAAACCCTCTGGGTATACTAGTATAATTTTAAAAATGTTAGTATGTCAATATTATTGTCGTATTTAATACTTTGTATATCCACCACGGTAAGAATAGTATTTATCATAGTATTCAGTTGTTATATCAGGTCTACCAATATAATCAGTTAATTATCAGATTGAAATTTTAATACCAAGTGCTTATTGCATTTATACAAAGTGCCTTAAACAGGTTTATCAAAACTATGTAAACAAAATTATCCCATATGATCTCTTATTATTTTAAAATAGCACCTTTGCTTTATATTTATAACATTGCTCATTAAATAAATTAGATGCAAAATGAATTATTGTTGTACAACTCTTTTTTGAACAATATTTAGAATTTTGAAATTTTTTTTTGGTGCGATTATTTTCATTGTTGATTATACTATTATTATTTTTAACAATTAACATTTGTAATATATGTCCAGTTCCTGTGCAAGTTCACCGTCTTTTCTGACTTCGGAACAGTCATTTTCACTATCACTTAATTTTCTCAATTAGTGGTTTCATCTTCTTATAGTCGGTTTCAGCTTTTTTTTTACACGTTCGCTATATTGGTTTCCAATCTCCCTTATTCATTTCATTAATTTTTTCTTCAGCTAATTTTTTAAAATCTTAAATTAAAAAAAATGTTTTGTTATTTACTACAAACATATCTTTTCAGAGCTGACCATACCATCTCGGATTGGATTTTAATCGGGATGGTAAGTTGGAAGTCGCAGAACCTGATGCCTGTGTTTTTTTAATAGTTCATCAAAATGGTACTTTATTTTTGAATTTCTATATTTTTTAATTATTCATACAATTGTGGTTTTAACATTGCTTTAATTGCTTAATTAATTGTTTAACAAAATATTTTTCTTTTCTAATCGATTAATCATGCCACTTTTCCATCATTTGAATTCAGAGGCTTCTTTAGAAGTGAATTGTGGTATGGTGCATGGTAACACTGATGGGTGGGGGGAAGATCAGGAAAAATTTTTCAAATGCCCACTTAATGAAATTGTTGATGTCATCGTCATAGTTATCACTTTTTAAACATGTTTCCCAAGTTAATGTTGTGTGTAGAATGAGCCCCATTTCTCCTCCTGTGTGGATTATGATTAATCGATCTCCTTTATTAATTGTCACTTTTACTCCTTCAACAATCATCCAACCATGATTTTTTCACAGAGTTGGATGTTAAAATACATGATTCAACCAAATAAACAATCTTAAGAATTTTTTTTCTGGAATTGATCATTCAAGTATTATTTCCTCTTTCTCCGGATTTCGTCTTTCTCAATCTAATTTTTCATATTATTATAAGTTTTACACAACTTAAACCCTAATTGTTTCAGGATAGTTGTTAATGTAATTCCAGAAACTTTAAATTGAACACTCTTCTGTAGCTCTTAATGTAATTTATTTAATGTAGCTGTTATGTGATTTATATTTAATGTAGGCAGTTCATTATGTTTTGCATGAAACTCCTTAACTGTTCTTCTTACAATGACTTGATCAGAACTGTCTAATCCACTAACTTGAACGTTGTTTATACTTTTTTTGGTGTGCTGAATGTGCAAAACTGCAATTTTGACGTAAGAAGATTCTGTTTTTTTTTTTGGAGTTTTTGAACTTGTGGTATTGAAATCCCACAAGCTGCAGTGGTACTTTCTTCGCACTGTAAAATGGATATTAAATGTTTGTCATTTTCTAATTTCCCCACCGTTTAGCTTCTTCATAAAATCATATACATTATTAATTATTTCACTAGTTTGACTAGAATCTTTTATTCTTAACTATGGATTTAAATTCTGCCATTGCAAAAAAAAAATTCACTAAAAAATGCATACAAATATGAATTCATTAATACACACAAAATATTAACTAACGTGCCACACATTACGAAGGAAACAACTTTACCATTCGTACTGGATAAGGCAAAAATTGAACTAACTCAGTTTATTGAAAATGAAAAATAAACATTAGTGTTGAATATTAATCAACAATGCAAAAAAAATATTACTTAGCTATTGTATGAATACATATGAAATGAAAAACTATTAATAAGTTATTATTATTTGTATGGTATAAACCTATTATTTATACAACAGTACTAATATCCATTGCAAGTGCATGTAAGTATAACTGAAATGAAGTATTTTTAAAGTCTTTATTCATATAAAGTCATTCATTTGATGGAGGACCACTTTGATGTAAAAAATACATAAAAATATAAATTCATTAATACACATAAAACATTAACTAACACGCCACACATTACACAGGAAACATCTTTACCATTCGTACTGAACATGGCAAAAATTGAACTAACTCAGTTTATTGGAACTGAAAAGTAAACATTAGCATTGAATATTAACCACAATACAAAAAAATATTACTTAGCTATATGAATACGTATGAAATGAAGAAATATTAATAAATTATTATAATTTGTAGGGTATAGGCCTATTATTTTCATAACAATACTAATATTGCAAGTCCATGTGCAATACAACTGAAATGAAGTATTTTGATAACCTTTATTGATGTAAAGTGGTCATTCATTTTATGACTCACTTAATGGAGGGAATGTAATAATAATCTGTCAGTATAAGTATAAACTATTAATTTTTGTGCTGTATAGAGTAAGAAATATTTACAAGTATGCTAGATATTTTAAAAGAAATTATTGTTTGAACTTAAAGTAATAGTAAGTTTTAATTGTTGAAAGATTTTTTGCTATTTATGAAAATAGTTTAATACACTATTTTGCTAAACACTAGTTTCTGAATGAGCCTGATGTTATGAGTAAAGAGTAGTATAATGTCCTGCAGAGAGACTGTCTTGTGCAACGAAGACTTTATTTTTATCGTACCATTGTACTCGTTTATTTAATATTGTAACATTATTGTTAATACACGAACTTTGTGAAATATAAAATCAAGTGCAAGATTATTATGTATTTATATTGATTGTGGTATAGGAAAAACCACCAGGATTAGGTTTTCTGAGCACTATAATATTTATAAAAAAAGGCATTATTAAATTTTCAAATGTTATGGAATGTCTAATAAAAAATGATACACAGAATTACTGACATCAACAATAATTTAGAAATTTTAGATATAAGTAATAATAATAATAATAATAAAGAAATTGTTATATTAAAAAATATAGACTTTATTAATAAACAAATTGAATTTGATAATAAATTGATTAAATTGGCAGATCTGACGACGATCGATTTCTTTGATAAATACTATTCTTTATTTTCATCGGTGAGTGTAGGAAGTATTAAATATGACAATAGTATGTAAATACCTACAAGTATAAATTCTTAACTTATTTAAAAAAAAAAAAAAAACTACATTTCTAACTATATATTTTCTATATAATTACGTGTATTTTATAAAAATTGGTCTACTGGAGTTGAAGCTGTGAAAGCAATTCAGAGAGATGGTGAGTGTTCTTAACTTTTATTGAACTGTGTGGTAGATTTAAATATTTGTTTATTGTTTGGATGCTACCCAAAAGTTCAGGGAATTGAATTTCGCGCGCAAACCATTGCTGATATGACCTGCTGCCGCTAGTTGTGTTTAACAATACTCTTTATGAATCAGTGTTCCAACAGCTGTGACGGTGAGAGGCTGCATTGTTGACTTTCGTGTGGTTGTGTAACGTTGTGTTTTACTGCTTCGGCGAAGTTCTAAATGGCAGGTTTTAAAGAACAAAGAACCTGCTTCAAATTTTGCTTCATGCTTAAAAAAATTGGTGCAGAAACCCATCACATGCTTGTGGAAGCATTTGGTGACAATGCTATGAGTGTACAAACGATTCAAAGATGGATGATTGACAGTCGATGACGATGAGCATTCAGGAAGACCATCAACAAGCGCAACACCAGAAAACATTGTGAAAGTGCAAGAGACTATTGTTGCAGATCATAGACAAACAATCCACGATTGTGCAATCGTACAAATGTCATATGGGTCCGTGCAACACATCTTGTCGGACAATTTGAACATGAGATGCATTGTAACAATAGCTGGGTTCTGCGCCATGAAAACGCGCTCGCGCACACATTGTTGGCCGTTTGGAATTTCTTGGTTTCCAAAAAGACTGTAGTATTCCCCACCGACGCTATTAGCCTGACCTTGCCCCATGTGACTTTTTTCTCTTTCTGAAAATAAAATTTCAATTGAAAGGCCGTCGTTTTAACACAATTCAGGAGAGTCAGGAAGAAACACAGAACGTACTTTGAACAATTACACCTGCAGACTTCCAGGGATGCATGGAATCATGGGAAAAACGCTGGGATCACTGTATCAATGCCCAAGGGGACTACTTTGAAGGAGATAGTGGAAATTAAAAGTTATGGTAAGCTATTTTATTTTTATGGTAAAATTCCCTTAACTTTTGGGTAGCACTTCGTATATAGTGTATCACAAAGTTCTTTTGGTACTTTCATAACCTGTTCTACTCATGAAAATAATGAAAAAAATTCATATAACATATCCTTTAAGATGCTTTGTTTGTGAGTTATGGCTAGTGAAAGATTTTGCTCTGATTTCAGCTATCATGGTAAAATGAGATCATACTGAAATTTGTAGAATGTTAATTAAGGGCCAGAATAGGTGATTTCTTATGGTTTTAGATCTGAAAAATTTATTAAAATAGGCCCTAGAACCGTAACTGCAATAGTTTTTGAGAAATGTGGGAGGAAAACCAGTTAATCTGGGTAATTACTTTTTCCAGTAAATTAACCTTTTTACCCCGATTTTTACATTTTTTATGCTTGATGTATAATAACTTTTTTAGATGGGGCAATAAACAAATAAAACATTTTAATAAATGTTGTAGAGAATTAATTTGGAAGAAAATGGTGTAGTGTAAGATAAGTTAATTTGTGTAAGACACAGAAGAGTTGCAAAAAATTGTAATTTTATTTAGAAACAGTACATTACTACATTTGTCAGAAAATTACTTTAATGTTAACAAAAATCAAATTCTTTTTAAATTATAAAAACAAAATTTATTATTAAAAGAACTGGTAACTACTCAGCAATATTTGTAAAATAAAAATAAATAAATAAAAATTACTTGGAAATTTAAAAAAAATGTATGACAGAAATTTAATTATAATAAAAATAATTTGAAAAATTATTATTTGCATTATTATACTGCATTAGTGTTGAGGTAGAGGTGAGGGACCACATTATTCAATTTCTTAATCAAAAACCATAAACAAGCACCAAATTTACCTCTCTAATTGTACCTCAAGAATTTTAGTATGGTCTAATTTCACAGAGGGAGCAGAGAACAGGGCTAAATATTTTGTGAGCCAAAACTTGCTAACGTATCATTTTTTTCCCTGTGTTTGATTTTTTGTCTGTGATTTTTCCTTATTTTTGGTTATAGAATCTTCTCCTGAGAGATTTTTGTGCAATTTGAATATATTTATATTTGATTTTCAAAAAATTAATTTAAAAAATCCGAACAACGTTTTGTTACACAATACCTTCCACTGGTGTTACAAACAGAATATTCTGTTTGTAAACAGAATATAAATAAACAGCGTTTTGTTTCCAATGCCTGAGGAAGTTATGGTGTATAAAAGAGCTGTTGTGATTTTTTTAATTAATTTTCTGAAAATGAAATGACATATATTTTTTATTTTCTTTTGTTATGGTGGATTTTCATAAAGTATGGCTTCATCTATCGATTATCAGAATTTAGTTATGAACTAACAGAATTAAAAATTCATCTTCTAGATAAGTCATTTATATTCAAATAGTGTAAAGAAGAATTTCAATTAAGATTATTCAATTTTCTTATTTCATCTTATATAGATAGGCTAGTTGTAACATAAGTAGGAGGAACCTATTGAATTTATCATCTGGAAATCTTATGTCAATTGAGATTATTATTATTCAGTCAAAGGTAATCTATAATACTTAACAGCATTTCTATTTTTATTTCACTTTTATCCCAGAGAAAGTTTGTTTTTTGTGTAGGCTTCAGATAAGCGGCTACACAGAAAACAACACTCTTTTCACTTCAGTTATTTATTTGAATTTGTGGTTGAAAAAGAGGCATGTTTTTATTATTTTTTATGATAATATATACGTTGAAGAATTTTGAATTGAGGTGATTGCAAGTTAAGTTCGACTGATAGCAGGCTGCAGTCTAATAAAAATGGGAATGGCATTAGGTATTATAGATTTTATAAATAGAATTCACCAGGAATTATTTGTAACTCCTCTGTTACAAACTGCACAACTGAAACTTTCAATCACCTCTAGCCCCTCCTGTCATCTTTTTATTGCAAAATGTTTTTGGAATAAATAATAAATTCCTTTTCCACGTTATTCAAATATCTATTTTTGAATTTAAATCTCCTATTAAATGATTCATATGACTAAGTACAATGCCTTATAACTCCTTAAAAGGAATAAGACTTTCTCTATCAGATTTGTGTAAATAGGTGTCACTACTATAAAGATATCAGTATTAAAGTTTATAAATGTGGAAAAACCAAAAAAAAGGAGCATAATTCACCATGAATGCCCTATCTCTAAAACTTCTTAATTAAAAATAGAATTCCTTCACTTATTCTGTCCTTATAAAATTACCTTAAAATTCAATTTAAAAAACAGCTTAACTGTGAAACATTTAATAATTGCGAGAATGTTGAAGGAATATAAATAGTACGGTAAAATATGGCATAATCCTTGAGGTGAATTGAAAATACCAACCGTCACAAAAAAATTCATTGTAGTCATAATTTTATTCACTATTTGACTTTGCACCTTTTTGTTGAACAAAAGAAAAGTCTCAAATTTTGAGTGTGTTTTTGCTGAACAGTTTCCATCCATATTATATTTTAATGATAGACACTTACTCTATTGTGTGGAGGTTCTCCTTCATGAGGTTGTTGTTTTTACAGTTTAGTGAATTGGATGGTTCTTTATTTTGTTGAGGAAGTTCTTCTAGTTACCCTGTTTTAGTTGTTTTCCAGATAAGTCGGGTGGATATTTAAAAAAAAAATTTTGTTACATTTATAGATGAGTTGAAGATATTTGAATTGTTTTATAATTGATCATTAGTATTTGATTGTTGAAGTATTAATCATAAAGCTTAATGTCATTCTGATATTATTATATGAGAATTTTCATGAAAATTTGAGAAAAATGTTAAATGCCTTAGATCGTATGGTATGTTGTTTGTGATGTCTCTAGTATTCTTGTGATTGTGTAGATCTGTCTTCATTTTGAATAGCAGTTTTTTCATATGGGCTTTGTTTTTATAGACCTATATTTATTAAATTAAAGCTAAAATAATTTTAATAGTTTTTGAGAAACATCAATCTTAAAAAATGTTTTAAATTAAGAAATAAAAATTAATTTTAAATACATAAAACAAAAATAAACTTATTTACAGATTTCATTATTTTTTTCATATTAACTAAATCCATGAAAAAGAACAAATTACGTAAGGTCGACATTTATTTTTAAACTAAGTTGTATAGAAAAAAATATTTCTAATTATAATCATTCATATTTTTTAATATTATGTCATGATTATATGTTAGTAATATATTCACTCGCTTTCTAGCACAAAATTAGTCATAAAACTTGCCTATCCTTTTACCAGTGAACTTTGTTGACTTCAAATTTATATATTTATTTAAAGTATATATTTGAAATTATATTTAGAATTTAAAATATAATTTAACAGTACAGAGGAATAATATGAAAATTTAATTTAAGTAAAATAATATTTAAAGTGATATTGAGTATCACTTAATCCTTAGTTTGTTTAAAAGATTGCAAAACCGTAATCTATTGGAACATATTTCATCTCATCCTTATTAATTTAACTACTCATTTGATTTAACTGACTCATTAAGTCGTAACAATTTTAATCATTTGCAAGTTGTAAGTGTGGCTGATTAATACTAATACTTAGGCTGTTTTGAACGTCAAAGTTGGTTGATCAAGGACAAGTATTGAATAGCTTCAAAAATTGAGGTGATTTATAAATTAATTACTTGGCCCCTGCAGCAATGGTAGGTAATTTGTTATTTAATTAAATAATATTAACAAAAAGCCACCTTACCAGCTTGTTGAGACAAACCAAAGATCTGTAAGTTTACTGGAAAGCCATCATCATCATGAGTTAAAAAAACATTATATTGAAGTCAAACATTTTTTAAATATAAATTAAACTGTAAAAACAGTCACGATTGTCTGGTCCTAACTGTATACTTTGTTATAGTATACTTCTAAGAGTAATAGGAGTACTCTTAATATTGTTTAATTAATTAACATATCAGTGGTACTATATTTGAGAAATTAATTTGCTATTCTTTGCTTCAAGACTTACTTTGTTAGAGTTTGACATTTCTATTTAACTGTTAATTATACTGATCTGTATAAAAATGCTTCTCAAATAACAAATCAGAATTTATTTTTTGTGGGTTCTCCAGAAACTAAATAATATGATTGTAGAATTTATCAATTTATTGTAACATTTTTCAATTTTTAGTGTGGAAACTGTATTGTGAGAGGAAACTAATTAAATTTGAAGTTATTAATAAGCTACTGGTTATTATTAATTAAAAAATTTCTGCACCTGAACATAGTAAATAACATTTTTAAGTCTTTTTGTTATTTTAATGACTATGATCTTGTTCTCAATCAGGATGATGAAGATTGGACTTTGAAAGAAGAAACTGTTGTTAAAAAAAGAGGAAGACCGAAAGGTTCTAAAAATAAAAGCAGCCAACAAGAACAGCCGACACAGTGTTGTCTTTGCTTAACATGGTGAGTATTTTATAAATGCTATTGAGAGGTTCTGCTTTAAAAGCAGGTGTTAATGACAAACCATGATTGTAACTTTCTATTTTGCAATTGTAAATTGTACATTTGTGTTTTTATAGAGTTAATGCTCACTATTTTGGTTTCTTTTTTCTGTCAAGTGCTGATGTGATATCAATGTTGTTATTCTAATGTCATTGGTCTCATTTGTTATGGTTTTGGTCTACATGAACCTTCCTCCATTCAAAGGTTTGAGGTGTCTTTTAAATATAATGATTAAGCAGGTTTAAAATTGCATTATTAAAGGTTTCAAAAAGCTCCGTTAGTTAAGTATTGTCTGTGGTCAAATTTATGTATACTATGGTTACTATAATTTTCTTAAATTTCTTTGGAAACGAATTATGTATAGGGAACATGTATAAAAGCGCTGAGAGAGGGCATGCTTGAGTGTATTGTATTCTTTGAGTGTCTTGCAATTATCCTTGCCTGAATAACATACTTTTTGTAGAGACCACGTGTGTAATGTTTTTATATTCTTGAGGATGTGTATGTAATTTTTACTATTCTGATGGTTGTTTGTTTTTTGCAATACCTGAATGTTTCAAGCAATAGTACTTTGTTAATTGAATGGTTTGTTATATAATGTAAGATACCAGCAGCTGAAGACACATTTAATAAAGCCTGTTTGCCTTAGAAAGATTAGTGATTCCCAAGTAAGTGTTACGATAATGTGCAGAAGTTGTGCTGTTCGCAAATAATTTTTTTGTTGTTGCGAGTGTCATGGATGTATGTTACATTCTTGTAACTGATAATAATAATCTGCTTCATTTGTTAATTTTTGTAATTAACAAAGATTATTTGGATCGTCAATCTAATTTTCAGGATTTCTTCTTAATTGTCTTTAAATGAAGGTATTGTTGACAGTTATAAACTATTAAAGAAGTATAATAAATTTATAAGCTAGTAAATATCTGATAAACAAGCTAATTGCACATTTAAAAAAAATTGGAAGTTTTTAGAGCTTACATACCTTTTGCATTGACTAATCTAATTTTTTTACCCAAATTTAATTATTTTTTGGATAATTATCTTACTGTTTGTTAGAAGGAAGGAAATTAACCTATTTATTTATTCTGAAATAAATGGATTCAAATGTTATGATATGACAAAAGCAAGGACATTGAAGAATAAAAAAATGAATTAAAACCTTATATATTCCTTAAACTTGTGTTTTTACATGAACTATAAAAAATTATTAGGTGAGTAGAAAGAAAATAATTTTTTGTTTGTTATATTTTATATATGCATATATAATTACAAGCATAAATAGTGAAATTGAGATAAATTTTATATTTGTATCAATCTGTTTAATTTCATAGTGACTGTATATAGTCATTGCATTGTGAAAAAGAAGTTAACATTAACTAAATTTGTTAATTTTCATTTCTTAGATTTGTTATAGATTTTTAATATTTAATTAGTCTTCTCTAACAGTTTGATCAGAGTTTTCAAAATTTTTTTATTCTTGCACTGTGGTGGATCCAGTTTTCCAAATCCTTTGTCAAAAACAAGTACACTTCATTACATAGCCAATAACTTTTTTTACAGGGGAAAAAAGTTAAGGGGTAAAAAGTATTAATTACAAAAAAAATGTAATTGAACAAATTTAACTTATAATAATAAATAATGGGCTGGATGAGTCTATTTGATAACCATACATTTTCTCAAATCTTGGAATAAATTGGACCCAGCCACCCTCATTTCTTTCTCCATATTTGTGTGCGATACTCAGATTATATTACAGCAACTGCTGAAAATACATTTTTCACTTTGAGAAAGTGTTTCTGATTAAATTAAAAAAAAAAAAAAATTACTTACAATTTTTTTGCAATTCAGTACATTCACTACAAATTTTTTTGGAAATGTTCTTAGCACAGTTTCCATGATCATATATTTTTTAGTAAATCATATTTTTTATTGGTGCAGTGTTACTGTCATATTCACTCAAACTATCATCTGTTCATATCTACTGTATTTTTAAGCTTTCAGAATGTCAACGATTCACATTACCCTACATAATAGAATAAAAACTTAAAAAAAATATTTTTAATAGGAATTAAACAATATAACAGTCTTTTAACCTCAGCATATTAGCTAAAAGTAGAGGTAGTTGTACCAAAATTGTTAAACAAAAGGTTTGCAACTGTCATTTTTAAAGATTTTGCAACGAAATTGTGAAGGCAACAGCATATTTGAGTCGTGAGGAATTTATTAATGGATAGAAGCAGAAGGGGCATTAATCTCTTACTCTTTTGCAGCAAGATTCTGATAAAAACAGTTATGGTGTTAACTTACTTTTGTTATTCCTTAAAGATCTTTCATGGTTGATTGTCAAGGGGTCACCTGTGGTGGGACTAGGCCCTGAGTTGCAAGTTACAACTCTAGATGTGATCTAGTGAGGTGTGATTTGGTGATAAATGAAGCTGTGAAGTTTTTTGAAATTCAGTTCTCCAGACAAATTTCTCCTATTTGTTCTGTATATAACCAGGTGTACCTTATGAATGCTCAATCTGACTTTAGTTAAAGTTATTTTGTTAAAATCTGTTCGTAAACATTATGCCCTAATTATTAGACTATAAAGAAGAAAAAAATATTTTTCAGATATTTCAAAATATTCAAAATACTTTTAATAGCTCAGTAGTACAGTGTTAATTATCAAATTGTTATTTCAACATATTTTGTTATATAAAAACTAAAATAAATTCAGGTGATGATATATAAGAAAATCTAAAGCTCTTTTTTCTGACCATTTTTGCTATTTATGGTTGATTTAAATTAAATTATTAATAGTTTAATTTTTCCATTCGCCAATTGAGTGTAACTTGAGTATAACATGTCAGTACATTACTAATATATATTCATATTACATTGTATAAAAAATTATTGTTCCTATATTAATGATATAAATATCCCTTTTCAGTGCACTTTAATCTGTCGAAGACATACTTTGTTCTAATTTTTGTAACTGTTTTAATGTAAAGTTTCTCTTCTTGTTTTTAATTGCAAATTGTTTTTAATTTGATCATTGATCTTTTCAATTTATGCCCATTTTTGTCTGTATTATTGGTTATTTCAATTTTAATAAAATGATTTATTAATAAGTTATATACCCACCTTATCAGTAAATAAGGGTTAAGTTCTCGAGACCTTTGGTTTTTCAAACCATCATCAGGAATTAAAATATTATAATTAAGTCAAAAGTTAAAATAAATAAGATATGTGTACAGTCATGATTGTTTGCATGTTAACAGTATACACAAGTTGAGTGTTATATACTCAACTTAAGTATATTGTTAACATGCAGTTAAAATAATTAACAAAACTTAAAATATGTGTACGGTCATAATTGTTTTCATGTTAACAATATACTCATTAAGTATACTGTTTCTGTTAGTATACAGTGTGCATGTTAATGTGCAAACAGTCATGACCGTGTATGTATTTTAACTCCTGATGTTGGTTTAAAAACACCAAAAGATCTTGAGGACTTAACACTTATTTGCTGGTAAGATAGATTGATATAGCACTTTTAATTATTTTATTAAAATATACCAGCGGAACAATGTTCAAGATATTTATTTTAATTTTTGTTAAGATAACATAAAAGGAAAAGAAAAGAGTGCATGTTTGTGTGCTTGCATTCTTTCTCGCTCCCTCACATGTGTATGTTTGTGGACACATGTGGATGCAATACAATACAAAAAATATGGATAAATGAAACAAAGAAATGTGCTTTAGATTTCTAATAAGTTTATTATAATATAAATTCTTTGAGTAATATTTATGCCATTAAAAAACGTGTGATTTAGTTTACATGCAAAGTTTTGTAAAAATATGTTTCAATTTTGTGTCTTTGTTTTATAAAAAAAAAATTAAATGTGGTTAAGTGCCAACATTTCCAGTTAACTGTTTTTATTTTCTTAATGTAACAGGCATTCAGATGTTCAGGCAGTTTTAGCTCATACTTTGGAAGTGCATTGTGAAGATGAAACCGGAACATTTCCGTGTCCCCTTTGCAAAGCTATACAACCAGATGAAGGGGAATTAATTCATCATGTTACAAATCATAATCACATTCAACCACCTGTTAAGGTAACTGTTACTATGTTGTAATTGTAAGTAATTGCTAGACATATTAATTTTAATAAATACCATCAAAATTATATAATTTTTGAAATGTTTGAAAATTATTATTTAAGAAAAATATTAAAAGATTCACTGAAAAAAAGGTAGGACAATTTCAAATAACTGAATAAAGTTTCATTTTCTATGTTATCTAGATCAGTAGTAATATTGCTTACAAGAACTCAAAAGGAGAGAAGTGTAAAGTCATAATTTTATGTTTTTTCATTTTTATTATTAATTTTAATAAAAGCTCATGAAAGATTAACTGTGCAAGAAATTTCTGATAATATTAGTGACTCAGTAATTTTAATTTATAATTTGGGTTGCGGAGGTAGCTGTGATCTGTACTAGGCAAAAAGAGCATCGCAAGAAGTTGTATAGGGCATGTTAAGCGACCTCACATTATAGATTTTGATATGTGAAAGATGAACCTTTTGCATTCAATATCTAATTGCAGTTGTGTAAAACCTGGCATAAATATGTGAAGGTGAATTTAGATGAAGAAACCAAACGATGGATATCACCCTGAACCTGTTTGAGATACTCATTTAAATGCCTTTTCATTATTTATTTATGTATATAGGAGAATGATTTATTTATTTCTTATAATAGTCTGACATCTAATAATAGTTGCTGTTTTTACAAAAAGATTTACAAGCCAAAATAATTGAAAAATCTTTTAAGTAACTTTAAATTTCCTAGGTTTACCATGCACATTGTTACTACAAATAACTGCAATTTCTGATTAGTGAAGTTGAAATGGAGCTGTATGGATTGTGATTGTTGTAGGGTTGAGGGGTCATAATAAAAACTAATACTGTTGATTATCATTCCAAAACAAGACTTTCAAAATTTTCTTGAACCATAGGAAAACTACTGGACTAAGGGTATTGCATCACTAGGGAAATAGTTAATAGATGACATTTTCAAGCTTATCAATAAGTTATCTGCCTCTTTTGTATTGTTATTAGCAAAAGATATGACCTGTAGAAATGACACTGCCTCTGTACATTTGCACTTACTCCAGAACTTGCTGTTAGAAATTAAACTAATTGTGCTATCATAATTTTTAGGGTGTAGCATTGTGTACAAGGAGAACATTTTCTAGTGGTTTTTATAAAACAATGTTTTTTTCTATAAAATTTTGTGGAACTTTTTAACTTACAAAAGAGGTTAGAGCTAAAATTGAATATTGGAGATGTTTGTTTTGTTTTAGTTAAAGAAAGATACTTTTTGAACGTATCTCTAACATTGGTATAAATTTAAAAAAAATAATGGTGGTATAAATTTTATACATCAGAATTAGGGGTTAGCAGTTTAGTATAATTTGTTTCTGCCATTCATTTTTTTCTAATTTCCAGGTAAAAATGTGGGGTTGTCCATTATGTGGTCAGGTCTATGAAGGTCAGGAAGAACTAGGTAATCATTTGTTGTCTGATCATGTTCAAGCTGCTTCACCTCAGTATCAGTGTCCGTTGTGTGACCATGCTCCTACATCAGGATCAAGGCTTGCCAACCATATAACCGATAGCCATTGTGGGCCTCCTACATGGAATTGTCCTCTATGTGATGAAGGTAATTAATTAATTAATGAAAGTAAACTGGTTATTTTTGTTAAGTTGGTGATCACTATTTCTTCTTTTTTTTTTTTAGGAGTTGTTAATTATACAATTTTGTGGAACTTTTAAACAGTTCCTCTTGTACAAAATGAAGTCATTTTCCTTTTGGTTTAGCTGAGCTTTTTCACAGAACAAATTGAAATAAGAATTTGAACATATATGAATTTATTTCAAATTAAAAGTGTGTAATTTTTAATAAAAGAAGCAATAATACAAGCAATGTTATTCTCCTCTCACTGAAACTAACTTTCTTGATCAAAATAACTATAGTAAACAATAACTTGAGTTAGTTTTATTTATTTAAAATTCCAGTTTAACTGTAAACTAGTCAAAAATCATGCTGTTAATCAAATTAATAAAATTTAGTGTTTAAAATAAATCCTAGTTAAACTAAAATAATCTTATACACAGCAATAAGATTTTTTCAACTAAATTGTAGTTTTATGTGTTTTTTATGGACCAAAAATCAGACACAAACATGTTTTAAAAGATTGTGGTGAAAATGTAGGATTGTAGTTGGTGAGACAGATGTGCTACTTAGATCAGTTAAATTTTTGTGAATGTATTAAGCGGCATAAAAAATATTCCATTTAGTAGATCTGTACCTGATAATGTCCATTAAAGTATTATAAAAAAAGGACTCTTTCTTAAATTTATTCTTGCTTCTGCTGGAAGAAAAAATATATTAAATATTTTTTGTCGTAACACAGCTCTAAATTATAAGCACAACATTGAATTGGGATGAAGAAGGAGAAAAGATTCATGTTATTTCTGTAGCAAGTATAATGCTGATTTGTACATAATCCTTGTTTGCAAATCTATCGTACAATAAATATGATGTGTTTCAACAGTAATATTAATTACGATAGTTAAAAGTATTGTAAATTGCATAAATATTATTCTTATTGAAATTTTATGCCAGACAATTAGAAACATGATTAAGAGCTCATGAGGTCTTGTAATATGTACATTAGGTAATGACATTATAAAAGGTTACTACTTAATTTAATAAAGACTCTAATTTATGCTAATAAAGAATATATTTTTTTTTTATTAAAAAAAAAAAAAAATATTTAATACAAGAAAGCTGAAAAACACCTAATTCAGGGTAATATGTTAGTAAACATTTTTAATAGCAGTAAAAGGCTTAAAAAAAGGTAATGTCAAGTCATCAAAAAAAAATTATGCAAAATTACTGGTTTTCAAACTTTAGCGAAACACAGAATTTATAAATAAAACAGCAGTATTTTTACATTCATTTATAGCACATTATTAGATTATGAATGGTATATAATGTCAAACAAATATCCAAGGCTCTGCTGGGATATCATCAATCTTTTACTGAATTCTTTCCATCAATTTCGAACAGAGGTTTGACTCGATTTCTACAGTCATTTGTATCTCTCCTCTTAGCTCAGAAATTGTTTATGAAGAGTATTCATAAACCTCAAAGAAAGTATTCACATTGCAATAGATCATATAATCTTGGTGGCCATGGTTTTATTGGCATGGCTTGAAATTACATGGCTTAAGAATTTTTCTCAGAGTTTCTCCTGCAGTGTGGCATTTTGTTCTCCTTTTTGATACCAGAAGTTATTGTCTTGCCAACAATTTAGTCTAATCATGGCCAAAATTATTCAGTCGGCATGTTATGATATTGTTCACCATTAATTGTAGCTGGATTTTTGACCTTAGCCTTAAAAAAGTATAGGTTGATAACTTTACCAGATCAAAATCCTCACCAAATTTTAGTGGGTGTAACTGAACCTTATGAAGAGCTCAAGGATTCTCTATCCCCCAAATTCAACAATTTTGCATGTTGACATATCCATCAAGATGGAAGTGTGCTTCATCACTGAAATTTATGTTGTTTGCAGTATCACAGTTTACTGCTCAAGCAGTAAACTGCTGATTGTTTATCTTTCCATTTCTGAACACTTTTTTAATCTGTTTTTCTTTTGCTAATTTGCACTATCTGTTTATAGTATTTCTTAATTATTGATAGTTCTTTTTACCATCTTCATCACAAGCATTCTTATACTTTCTACATTCATCCATCAGCTTCAATATATCCTCTGATGTCCAAGGTTTTCTTTCAGTAATTTTTTTCTGTCTAAGTTCTCTTCTGTTGATTTAAAAATTTCCTTTTAAATATTCTCCCATTCTTTTTCTATATTTTCAATCTTATTGTTTTTACTTGGACCTTTTGTGATATGTTCCTCAAAATCTTCTTGAGTTTTACTTAGTGATTTTCTCCACAGTCAATGTGGACAGTAAGTGCTACTTAGTATTGCACTGTAAAGTAGTGCAATACAAAGTCAGTAAAAAAAACAGCTGCCTACTGAAACAAAAGACAGGGTATGTCCATCAACAATGTCATCCTTCTCCATGAAAGCACCAAGCCACAAACCATAATTTTGACAAGGGATAAATTAAAAAAAAAAAGCATTGGAAACCCTCAACCACCCTCCCTACATTCCAGATTTGTTCCCCTGTGATTATTTTTGCGCCATTGAAAGAATTGCTTTGATGGGAACAATTCTAAAACAATGAGTATGTTGAGGAGAGCATGCGCAGTTGATTGAGGACTTGTCCTCAAACTTTTTATGAAAAGGAATATTCAAGCTTCGGTATCATTGGCAAAAGTGTGTTGATTGTACAGGAGACTATATAGATAAATGATGAAGGTCTACATTAATTAATGAATTTAAATAAAAAAAAAAAAACAGTTATCATTTATATTTGATTCAACCTGATATTATTTATATTGGTAAAACAAACAAATAATTTAATAAAAGATTTACAGAACTTTAAAAAGCTTACAAAAAAAAAAAAAAAAAAAAAGAGGTATTCTAATGTAGCTGACCATTTGTTAGAATGCAGACGTAATATTACTGATAATAAGAATAGTTTGATTTTTGAAAATTTTTTATAAAATAAATGTACTGAAGAAAAATTTCATTTATAAATAAATAAAAATTTAAAAGAAATGATGAACCGCCAAATCATATTCGAATATGATAATTTAATTAAAAACAATAAAAATATAATTAACAGTTTGCAATAATGCAAATAGAACAAAGAAAAATACAACATTGTAAATATTACATCATTCCAGTACTGAACAGCAGAATTTGCATATTCATTCATAATTTCAACATTTTCAAAAAACAATTTCAACAAATTAACAAATCATAAGTAAATATATTTTAATGTAGTTATAGAATGTAATAACAACTAAAGGTGCAGGATCCTGCAAAAAATAATTCTTGGAATTAATATTGTAAGGTTAACTTACCTAATTGCTGTGTTTTGGTGGTTTATATCTTATGTAAAATTTTATGTATATAATATAAATATGTAAAATAATAATATGTAAAATAATAAATACTAAAAATTCAAATAATTCATCAAAATACTGACCAATGTGCCAATTAAATTCAAGATCAACTTAACCACCAAACACAGTAAGAAAAAAAATTTAAAAAACCAATACCAGTAGTAGATTTTTGCGGATCTCGCATCATCAGTTGGTACATAATTATACTATTACTTCAACAATTAACAAAAACAAAAAATAAATATAAATTTAGAAAACACAAATCCTAAAAACCAAACAATTTGTGATACAACTTCACTGCTAAATTGAAATTTTGTGTATGTATATATGTATATATATATATATGTAATCAGCATTCTGATTAAAACATGAGATGGATTACATTTTGGAAAAATGTTTTAATTTTTTAATATAAAACAATGTAGGGTTACAGGTACTGCACAAAATGATCCGTTTGGTTTTGTTAAAAAAAATAAATACAGTGTGTTTACTATATACATGGAGATTATGTTCTGCTTATTACGTGTCCAATATGACAACCATTATGTCTAGCAATTTCTTCAACACAAACTCCTGTGTTGTTAATAACTTGACGACATATATCCTCGGTTATCTTGTTGTTTGCTTCAATGATCTACACTCAATTCCATCACTGTACAAGGATGTTAAGGGAAAATTTTTCCTTTAGAAATCCTCAAAGAAAATAATAACACTGATTCAAATCAAGACTGTTTGGAGGCCAGTTCACATACAAAACTATCAGGAAATCAGTTTGAAATGACATTTGCATTAAAGGTTTCATTAAAGGTTGCATTAAAGGTTTAGAAAGTCTAAAATAACATTTGCTGTGTGTGGTCTGGCTCCATACTGTTTGAACCACTCGTTTTTTAATTGAAACCCTTTTGCCAAAAACTGAGGACCAAAATTTTTACCCAGCATGTGTAGATAATGTTCACTGTTTACTGTGCCTCTGTCTGTTCTAATCAGAATGGCCCTAATACCCCATGACTTGAAATAGTGGCCTGTACTGTAATTCTAGGAGCTAGATGCACCTTTTCATGAAGCATGTGAGGGTTTTTGGAGCCTCAAAAATGCAGGGTTGTCTTTAACAACCTCTTTTAGGTGAAAATGTGCCCCATCTGAAAGCCATTGTTCAACAACATGTCTCTGTTCACAGCCCGTTCAGTGAATGCCATCCTTTGATGTTTGTTGTCGATTGTTGATTTAGGCAACATTGTTGTTATTTTGTCTGAATACAAATGCAAATATGTTTTTAAAATTTGCTGTTTTTAAAATAAGATCGCCTAGAAATCCCAAGTTGTACTGCTGTCTTTCTTATTCATTTTCTTGGGCTCCTCAGCAACACTGCTGTGGAGAACGAATATTGGCAGGCTGTTCATGCTTACTCTCAAATACTGAACCATAATTTAATTTTTTGTAAAGTCTATGTATTGTTTTAAATGAGGATGACCATTGAGTTTGAAAATGTGCATGAACTATCTTTGTATAAGCACAACTCTTTTCGTTTCTTTAAAAAAGAACACTGTCTTTACAGGCTGTTTCAACAGTTGGTCTTCCTTTGACATCCATCTTGGAATGATACATAAACAGCGCATTCGGAAAGAGAAGAAACCTAAAATTCATGAGACATATATTGCCTTAATTTTTCATTAAAGTAGTTTCCCATTCTCAGTCATGATTAAAATAATTCCATTATTGCATAATAAAGATTTAAAAAAAAATTACTGAAATTATGTAAATTTTTGTACTGCTATATGTTGTAGTTTTTATAAGACCACTGTCTCCCTCAAACCTTGTCTGATGGTTTATCAAATTGAAATTTTGTTTGTATTTATAAATGTAATATTTTTCTAATATATTTAATTTTATGTCATCTTTATTAATTTCTAATATTTTTAAATTTATGTTAATATCAGAAATAAAATGTTTATTGTTTGTTAGATGGTCTCTGTCATATTAGATAAACATAATTTATTATTTTTGAAATTTCTGTAATGTTAACGTTTTGGCTATGGCCATATTTTTAAATGCGGCCGATGCAAAAACTTTCAATGGTTACGCACATGATTTCTCGTTTATT